>JBAMHW010000026.1:20548162-20570326 GCA_037177495.1 Rhadinocentrus ornatus | reverse complement strand
GTCATCTTTATGGTGATTAAGATGCTAGCTAATGCATGATACATGAAATTGCAACCAATGGACATCCAATTCATATTAATAAGGTTTGTTCCTGTATCTAAATGCAATGGAGGCCACAGGTCTCTCTGGTTCTCAATTCATCATGCCTTGCATTAAACTAATATCGTTCCTTGTTCTTGATGACTGTGTTGTTAAGCTTTGTTGAAGGTTTTGCAGAAATCTGCAAGGCTCCTTATGTTATTGATGTATGTGTGTCTGCAATAGATTATCATTGGGACAGAGAAGGGCGTTTACAGAAAAGGGGACACAGGAAAACTTGTACTGACACATTTTGTTATAATAATATGGACCTGAACCACTTTTTTATATCCCCTTTTATATAACATTTCAAGATGTTATACCACGTTTTAATAGCAATACTAAAACTGTATTTTATTCAGCCTAGTTGCATCTCCCAGTCATAATTCTGGACCTTCTGTAGGGGGCGCCGTCCAAAATTGGGAACCACTGAGCTACTCAACAAACAGGCAGTAAATGCAATATTGATACTCAACTTGACATTTACTAACCACTTAATCTGACATAAGGACTCAACAACTTACAGCAGCACCAACCCACTGATATAAGAGATGTGATGGATTGATTTTACCAGTATCTATATAGGTAGACATCGCATACTCTCTGTACTGGTGTGCAGGGTTTAATATGTAAATTTTTTTTTTTCTCTCTCTGAGAATGTCATGCTTACCAGAATTGGATGCCATAGTTTTATGTTTAAGTGGCCAGCAGGCTGCAGAGCAATGAATTCCTTGGGAGCAATACGGAACCAGCATACTGAGTTTAACAAGGCTATGTCTTTCAATGAGTACAGAGTTTCCCGTGACCTTATCCACACGGTTTGGTACGCTTGAGTAGAATGCAGTGTTTGGTGCAACATACTAAACAAATGTGCAACATTTCATGGAATTCCCCTGCCCAATTGAGCCAATTCCCCTGAACTATCATGGTGTGAATGCACATTTAGCCCCCTATACCCTCCCTCTTGCCTGACCTGTTTTAGGGACCATCCTTTATTGGTTCATATTAAGCCCAGAGTCTTAAGTTTTAACATGAAGAAATGCAATATGCACGATGACTTTGTTGTTAGGAGGTTATAAGATGTCTTGAAGATTGTAAATAAGGTCTGTTATAAATTTTCTGAAGAAAGTTTTTATGTGATCACTGACATTTCAACATCAGTCCAGGAGGTAAGATCTGACAAATAGATCTGCTTGATCAGTCTGAACCAAAGCACAAGAGTTGACATCCTGATCAGTGACCACAGCTGGTTACTTTTGAAAACATAAAAATGAACACACAAAGAACAAAAATTCAATGATTACAAGACAAAAAGATTATGTGTAATCACTGCAGTTACTGTTTCTATGTTGGGATGACTTTCACTTTTGGTTATATATTTATACAAAAACAACCTTTTGTAATATGCTATGCAAACACTTTTAGAAAGGCAGTAGTTTTGACAGAGTGGATCCAAAAGATGATGAATTGTCCATTTTTAGCAACTAAAATTTAACTTATTGCCCACTGTTGACGAATGCAGTGTAGCATTGTTCCAATTGGTTTTCGACCTTAATTTGAGGACAAACCTACATAGGGATCTTTCGGGCTGCCTCCAGAAACCCCACACCCAATCAGGAATCTCAATCTTGACACCCCCCCACCCCCCCCGAGCTTGTCATCCTGAGCTCAGCAGCCAGTCAGAGGACCACTGAGCTGTAGCACGTCGGACCGCATTACCCAAAATTCCCCATGTAACCCCAAGGCTCTTCGACGTTGGGAGTGTGTGGTATCATCTGAGGCCTGTCTGCGAGCTAGCCTCATTTTTCATCTGCCATTCTCACTTTTTCTCCCCTCCCTTTCCTTTTCTCTCATTCTGTGACCTCTCAGACTGCCTCTGTCTTTCTAAATTTGGCACATATCCCGTCAGTGTATACCCTCTATATGTGTTTTTCCATGGCCTGCTGTCCTTTAGCTTTCCCCTGCAGAACCTGTCTCCTTCTCTGTCTAACCCCCCACGGGTAACTGTTGGAGTTTATGCACATGTGCTGTTGCTTTGAGTAATTGAAGATCTATTTGAAATAAACAACCACACACACATACACAGACTCCCCCCACCAATTATCTCAGCGTCTTAATTAGGCCCTCATACCGTGTAGAGTCCCTCCCTGGTGACTGTGGGCAAGTTTGTGACTGTGTGCATGTTTGCAGGAGTAGCTTCTCTGGTCTAATTCAGCTGTACTTGTCCTTACTTGCCATGGGATGTTCTGTCAGGCTGACTAATTACCAACTGGTATATATGTGTGTGTGTGGGTGTGTTTGTGCATGTATTCTTCTAAGTGGCTATTTTGGCTGTGCAACAATGCAATTCAAAGCATTTCTGCTCTCACTGTAAGTCGGGACATCCATATCGATCACCGTCCTGTCAACGCAGTCAGTCAAGTTGGCCACATTCAATGATTTCTTATTTTTGGGGAATCTATGCATAGAGTTTCTTTGTGCTCTTGTTACTGGCAAGTTTATTCACCAGTGCGTGCGCATGCACATGTGCCTCTGTGTGTATATGTCGCTTTTGTGGTTTTGTTCTTTGTACATAGCACTCCAACAGGCAGCTGAGTGACAGCGAGTCGCCCCCATGGCAGAAAATCCATGGCCTTCTTCCCTCACCTTTAGTCTGACTGCTGTCTCTCTACTGCTGATTTATTGTGATGCTAATTTGATTTTGGCTCACTGGTCTCCCACTCCCCTCCGCCATCACCTTCAAGAGAATTGGATAAGGCTCTTCTTATGGCTGGTCTTGGTATAACACTCATACAGTCTTTTTGGAAAGTTTTTATGTTTAGCTTATGTGGGGAAGCATATGATTTTGAGGTTATAGTGCTAAGTTTTAGCTCCACTTTAGCAGTGTCTTAATAATAGATAATGCCATATGGATGAAAACAAAGATAAAAGAAATCTGAAATGGTTCAGAGATTAAACTGTCCCCGATACTGATAGATAGTTCTCAGAACCTTTCAAGTTTTCCACATTTTATATTTTGGATTAATCTTTGAAGAAATTCAGTTAGTTTTTACTTTAATCAGTTAATCCTCCAGAGTTGGGACTGATCCACAGATCCACAGACGAAACTTTTTGGGTCCCGTGTTTACTAAATTAAAATATTATGCAGGTTAAAGCCAAACAAAATATGCTGACGCAGAATCAGTTCATGAAATTTTTCCATTTAAACTAATTAAGTATATATTATTTAGCTTGTTTCTCCAACTTTCTAGTTGAGACACAGCATTACTATACACCTGTACTGACAACTCTGAAAGGGAATGAGCTCTCTTTGCTTTTTTAGCATGTCACTAATTTGGATATATTTTATTTTGGAAACATAAAACAAGCGAGACAGCAACTTCAGGTGTGTGTACAGCCAAGGTGTGCAGGTTTCCAAGGTAAAACATTGTTCAGCTAAGAAGGAAAGAGAAAATAGTGCCGCAGACACTCCTGAAGTGTTTTAGTGGAGCGGTAAACTTCCAGCACAAAAAAGTTCCTCCAATTCACCATCCTGGCCAGTCAGGCTCTATCTATCAAGAATTCTGGAAAAGTCCGCTAGCTAAATTCTATAAACCTGTGTGACAATGCGGCTAATATAAAGAAGGTGGAGGAAGACCTGGGAATCTCCAGCTTGGGTTGTTTTGCTCATAGCTGGAGCTGGTTGAGCATGACGGTCTTCTTTCACAGTGCAGCGTTAGCAACAAAATGCACATAAACCTGTGGAGCATTTTAAACATTCACTACTAGCACAATCCCATTCGTAAGATCTTCAAACTGAAATAAATTTTCTTGCATGTTGGCTTCATGAAGATGCTCTGGCCAGATTAAACAGTAGCTTCTACGATCAAAAGTCCTCTTCAGTAAAAAAACAACCTTAATTATTAAAATATTAATTATAACTGGCTTTGTTTTTATTAAGATTGCGAAGCAACAACAGACATTGTCTTTGATTTATCTCAGAAAGTTTTTCCTTTCAAATAATTTTGGAAAACATTTTAACTGGATTAATTGTGGTTATCAGTTCATCTTTTATTAGGAAAGGGTGTGTGGTTTATTACAGTCTAATGAAGCCTTACACAACAAAAACTGTAATAATGACCATAATCACAATAAAATTCCCATCAACAGATTTGGTAATGGAAAATTACGGTATTGGCCAATATCCAAATTTTAGTTATCAAAATGGGATCAGAACTAAAACAAAAGTAGATTGGTGCATCTTTTAAATGCATAATAACAAAAATGGACTAAAATCAAAGGGCTTGTGAAGAACTGAAGAGCTCCTTGTTATTATACTCGAAGCTGCAATGTGGAGTATCCTGTCAGTGGTCCTTGCAATGCTTTAATTCAAAGAAGTCCATTTCAGCCTAATTAAGTCAACTACATATAATTAGAAAAGATGCACATCAACCTATATAAGGTATCACAGCTGATGCTGCGTATCAAAGTGAAAACCAAGCCATGAAATTTTCCTGTACTTGCAGGATGGGATTGTATGGAAGCACCTACGTTGGAAAAAATGTAAAAAAAAATGTAAAAATACACAAAAGGATTAGCTGCTTTTAAAGTGCCCGGAAGCATCATTCTTTAAAACTAAATTGTTAGAGGTTTGGAAGCACCAACAGAAATGTTACAGTAATTCCGGTCAGAGACTTAATCAAGAGGCCAACTGTTGCCATGAATAAGAGCCTGACTTCAATTTCTTTGTAGAATGGTCTGTGATCTGCCAATAGAGTACTTTAATGACTGATCTCATTATAAGCAAGATCAATTAGCTAGTAAAACATAATTTGAACTGTTTGACTACAGTTCCTCTCAGAATATGTCGAGGAAACACAACTTAAGGATGTTCTTAAAGTCGGGAGCTGAAGCCCATAGAGCATGTTTGGTAAGAAAGTCAAACAACCATAATAAGGCAGGACTTTATTAGTTGTATGGACAAGAAATTAAAAAAAAAAAAAAGGTGTGCCAAGATTTGCGATCTACAAGTGACATGTCTAAAAGCAAGACAACACACCAAAAGCTGTGTCTTTCCCTTGTCATTGTATGGTACAGACTGGATGTTCATTAGATTGAATATTTTTTCTTAGATTAGCCTAAAACCTTAAAACATATGCATAAAACATTGAAAGTGCATGGTAAGCTACTTAATCTTAACCTTTGTTAATATGTGGTTGTGAATTTCTTATTGGTTATTTACTGACGTGTGTGTCTCCTTGGCATCAGTGTTAAGAGTAGCCCTAGCCTAACATACTCCTCATGGATTAGGTGGGAGAAATGACTATATTTTTTGCTCTCGGGTTACTTTTTCTGGCTTTCATGTAACAAGTGATTGTACAAAACCCCCAGCTTTAGAAAATGTGTCATGTCCCCTGTACATGCACCATAAGTTCTTGCATCATGCTCTTCAAATGGAAACTCTTACAGAGAAAAAGACCTGCAGGATATTAACCAATAATTCATGTCTATCCACATTTTTATTCCATGTCATCTGAGTTGTGACAGTATTGCTGTTATTAGATAAAGGCTTCAGTGATGAGAGGCTAACTTAAGAGGCATCTAAGGGGTTCCTCCTCTTCCTCTCCATCACCCAATATCTCTCTCAATCCTTCCTCCACTCTCTTTGTCAGCCTTTGTCAGTGGTTTGATGGGTGTAGCTGACAGATGACAATCTCATTTCCATTCAGGCATGGTTCCCTGGTATCTAGGGGCTAAGCCATCCAATAGCTATAAGTGTCACATTAAATCCCAGCCAGGGAGATGGGAATGGCAGAGTGACAGAGAAGCCAGTCACAACCACCATTATCTATGTCTCTATGGGTGACACCCACAGATAGAAATGTGCAGCTGCAGTGTGCCCATGCAGAAGCTAAGACATGTTTAGGTAGCTATGATCTTTATAATATCCCAGAGCAATCTGATTTTTGACGCTGTCTGTGATTCGCTTCACAAGTTTAGAGTGATGCGAGTCCTACATTTGGTGACAGTGGTGATGATGACAGTGACTACAATGTACATACCAATACTGATTGATGATAATGATGATACAGTAGTGATGATCAGTATTGGTGGCCATGCTGAAGGTGGTCACGATGCATGGAAATAATGATTATAATGGATTTCTCCCAAAAAAATGGCTAAACTATCTGTGAAATAATAATAAATTTGAATAGGTGCGACTGAAGTCCATTACATTAACAACAGGGTGTAATTACCTTCGCTCAAAAGCGCCAGTAAAGGAAGAACCAAGACTTAAAATGAGTCACACAATGGCTGGCTCCTTCTTTGATGGTGATTAAATTCACCATGTAAGATGTGCTAAAATTATTCCAGCCAGTACACATGCGAATCTAAGTCCCATCCTCATCCACTTACTGACTGTGAGCTTTCTGAATCAGACCTCTAATAGGCTTCATTATAACCAGGGGAGATAAATAGCATGACACTGTTATTGTCCGGCACCCATACACTCAGCAACCTAAAATACCTGCTGCTCCCCAAATTAAACAGCCCCAAAGAACAATACCAGCATCTGGAAAAGGGCATCAAAAGCTTCATTTGGCAGTCAAAGACAATTACTTCGAGAAGAATGCCCTCCTCTGTTTTAAGCTGATGAGATTTTGGTCAGGTGGAGGAAAAGAGGTGGAGAGAGGAAAGAAAAAAATCCCAGTCCAATTATTGTGACCCTGAGGAGATTTGGGAGCGCACTCGTTGGTGTGTGAGGGGTTGTTTGAATGGAACAGTGGCAGAAAAGGGGAAAATGAATTATTGATTCTAATTACACAGGCCTGCGACTCCCTGCTCTCTGTGTGACAGGCCTTTTTTGGGTCCTGTCACTGTAGACCCTGTTTACGGGAAAGGCTGAGACATTAACATTGTGCACTGTTCAGGGTTGTTAGGTGATTGAAGTTGTTAACATTGATTGTTAAGTTAGTCTTTGAATTGCATGATGGTTCATGATTTTAGTGTTAACCTGTGGAAGTAGCCCTTAAATTTCCCCCTCCAGTATTCTTGCATTCAGTTATAGTTTTGATGATGCAGCAAATAGTTAAGAAAAAGTTGACCTGATCACTGAAATGCATTACAATAAGTAATATTAGTACATATTGTAATATGTTATTTATTATATTGTTTTACATAACTTTAGAGTACAGGCAAAAGTTAAAGAAGCCATAATCAAAGGTTTTGCTATAAATGTCTCAAACCGTAACTTCTTAATGATAGCCTCCTGTACAGGAGGCATCATTAGGTACATGCAGTACAAATGATCTTTGCACCTGTTAGCACCAAACATGTAGCATACCAAAAGACTATACCAAGCTTTACCAACCAAAATGAAACACAATTTAAACCTGAAGCAATTGTATGAACATTTTACAAAAAGAACAGCACAGCCTAAAAACTGTGAGCTAGCAGCCAAATGTTAGCAGCTCATGTCTTACTTTTGCTGTTTTGTGATCATGAGTTTAATTGCACCTCACAAAGCTCTGCTAATGTGTTATTCTATGACTGTAATCTGAATGGCATTCAGACTCTGGTTCGGACCAAAGAAATTAATCCACGTCTGCTTTAAAACCTGGGGTCTCGGTCCACTTGCAATTGAACTCTGGTCCAGTGTGCTGACAATGGGAATGACAATGGGCTCTTCAGCGGAGCAAAGAGAGGAAGTGATGTATAATGTGATGTACTGCAACATGTTTGATAGCTTGCTGTCTCTCTTGCTGGACAAATTCTTGTGGAAACTGCATTGCTTCATTGTTTACTTGTGAATAAGCCAGTTTCGGCTCTGGCCAATCAATGAGCAGGATTTTCTTCTGTTTTCTTCTTGGTCAGTGGGGTTTTTTGGTGAGTAGCCCTCCCTCGCGAGCTGCTGTTATGAATGCATTACATGGTCAAGGCGGTTTGGTTAGCTTGAGTACAGTGTGAAAGCAAAGCAAGCTAAACGAAGTGCATACATTTTCAGAATTTCCTGCCCAGTCAAACCTAGTTTTTCATACAATTCTGGAGGAAATGTACCCCAAGGGGAAAAAGGGAGCTATTCCTAGATTCTCCTGACTCATCTATTAGCAGTTAAAACATCTGTTTCAACATCTGTCAAACTCCTCAGGTTTACTTTTTAGCATCTACTTTTGCACAGTTCCTCATCAGACATTACTTTAATAAGTCCTCTGTGAATGGGCTGCTATCCTTCAGTTTTCTTTTAGGAAAAGATTTAAACATTTAAACCTTTTACTGTGTCCCAGGTGAATTTACTCTGACTTGTGAAGTAATCGCACATATCTTGACTTTCTTTTGAGACCAATATTATGAATGCTGTTCTAGTAGTCGTTTATTTTGGGTCTTTTTGCATGGGAGGCAGAAAAATAGGCATTGTCACGAAAAGGTTTATTAGCTTGTTAAAACTATGATTAATCTACATTAATTGTAAGTAGAAGCCACTTGATAAAAATAAAAATACCTTAATAATTCAAACCTTATCCAGTCTATATCTTTGGGACAGTCTTGTCTGTTTTAATTAACACTAAATCAGGATTATTCAACTTCTGTCCTTGAGGGTCACTGCCCTGTGTTGCCCTTTGTTTCCCTGCTTCAACAGACCTGATTCAAATGGAACAGACCTCCTCAATACCTTTTAATTTTCGGCAGAAACCAGGAAGCAAGCAGGAAACATGCAGCAAAAACCTGCAGGACAGCGAACCTGAGTACTCAAGTTGAACCCTGCACAATGTGCACTTTTTTAATTGCGTTGTATTTCCTGCTTATAAGTTTTGTGTTTTATAAGCTGGGTCTGCTGGACCTGCTTGAGAGTCTATGTTGGAACATACAAAGTTCAGATTTTCCTCCATGTTCTTCTTCCTGAGAACTGAAGGATAGTTTTCCCCAGAAACGTGACTTAAGTCGGGGGTGTCCAGCTGCTGTCATCAAGGGTTTTTGATGTTGTCCTACCCCAACACACTCAAACTAATGAGTCATGTGGAGACCTTCAGAGGCTGTTAGATCCATTTAATTTGAGTCAGGTGTGCTGGAGCAGGGAAGCATTGAAAAACTGCAGGATAGCGGCCCTCGAGGGCCGACACTAGAATCCCCTTATCTAAGTGCTGCTTGAGGAACAAACCTGTTTTATCATTTAAAAAAATATGCCTGCTTTAGTTTTATGTTCAACTGTAAATGTTGGGTACAGTGCATTTTCTTCTTATCTGTATGACAACTGCTTAAAGTAAATAATGCTTGTTTAAATATCTCAGTTTCCAGTTTTACAGCTGAACTCAGCTGGGTTTTCCCTGCACAGATTACTGGTTTATATGTAGAACACATTTGCATGCAGTGCTTTCTAAAAAGTTTCCAAACAAACTGCTGAAAATCTGGGTTTGTGTTATGTAATCCCTGGGCTGAGTCTTAGTAAAACATTTATATTTAATCTACAGGTTTGCATTTTTTTTCTTCTTTTTAGTACATAAAATTGTAACTAGGACCATTCTTTTGTCTTTCTTAATTGTAGACAAAAAATGCATACTATCTTTCTTGAATGCCTTTGTCTAAATTATATTTCCAATTAAAGTACAGCTAATCTGAACTCTTACTTCTAAGCATGTGAGCTATGTGTGTGTTTGATTCTGTGCATGGACACACACTTGCTTTGTCTTTTATAGATAGAAACACTGGGTGAACACAAGGCATTTGATGGAAACAGGATTCACTCATTCTGAATACTAATGAGATTCAGTGCAGATTCCCGTGATGCAAAAGTCAGACACACAGATGCTTTCACACACAGCTGCATATTTACACAACATTTGCCTTTGTGATCTCTGCCATGACTTGCTCTCTCTTTGGGCTTATCAGTAATGCACTTTAACATCAAGCCCATTTTGGCACATGAATGCAGAATAACTGAATGCTTGGTAGTCGTCTTCTTTGCTGAGATAACAAAGAAAAGACAGTTTTACTCCCTCTATTCACCACAACATAATAGAGCTTTCACCGCTGAAGTCTTGTTGGATGTGTTTTGAATAGGGGTGGCAATATTTTACAAGACATAGGAAGTTATCCACACTAGATAAATCATTTGTATATCCTGATAATGTTTCCTACCATAGACAGCATTGGTTCCCAAGCAGATGAATAACAAAAGCTGACTAATAATATTTTAGTGGTGCTGTATCTCAGTTTTCTGTTAAACAGCTGCACTGTGAATCTAAGGCCATCCTGCTTCTCCCTGTAAAGGTTTAATATGTTACTATTTGTTTCTTGCATGACTGCAGTTTACATCAGTTATACACAACCCTACTAATCGAGGCCCACTATCCTGCAGGTATTACATGTTTCCCTGCTGCAGCACAAATGCATCTCTGCACAAGTTCTGCACAAGTCTGCTTTAGAGCCAATAATTTCAGTCAGGTGTGTTGAAGCAGGGAAACATGGAAGGAGTAGGAAAAAGTCTATGCTTACTAAATCCCACCCCTTCTCTATGAGTCAATGTCTTTTCCTTTTGGTTATCCTGTTACCCGAAATATTGTTCCATAGCGAAGAAGATGAATCACAAACAGATTTAACAAAAACAACACAAGAGCCAAAGGAAGAACAATATAATAAAAACTAATAACAGTGGCAATAATAACAAAAACAACTAAACCTCAATTATAAGAATTTATATTTAAAAATTATGATAATATTTATAAAAGTAATAATAATTAACTTTAAATGAGAATAATGATGTAAAAAAGAACAGCCGCAAATCAACGTGAATACAGATCACTTTATGCAACTTTAAGGATGATGATTTACTATCAAGATGCTTAATCATAAAATAATAACAATTTAAAAAATATTTTTTAGGAAGAAAAGGGGGGAAAAGGATTATACAAGTTTAGCTTGTTTAGATCTTTTATCAATTGTAAATTAAACTATATTGCAAATAAGCATGTGTCAAAAGTGTAAAAATAAAAATACATTAATACCATCCATCCATTTTCTTCCGCTTATCCGGAGTCGGGTCGGTTAGGCAGCTGCCTAAGCAGGGAAACCCAGACTTCCCTCTCCCCGACCACATTCACCAGCTCATCCGGAGGGATCCCGAGGCGTTCCCAGGCCAGCCGAGAGATGTAGTCATTCCAGTGTGTCCTGGGTCTTCCCCGGGGCCTCTTTCCGGTGGGACATGCCCAGAACACCTCACCAGGGAGGCGTCCAGGACGCATCCTGACCAGATGCCCGAGCCACCTCATTTGGCTCCTCTCAATGTGGAGGAGCAGCGACTCTACTCTGAGCCCCTCCCGGATCACGGAGCTTCTTACCCTATCTCTAAGGGAGAGCCCGGCCACCCTGCGGAGAAAACTCATTTTGACCGCTTGTATTCGCGATCTTGTTCTTTCGGTCACTACCCACAGCTCGTGACCATAGGTGAGGGTAGGAACGTAGATCAACCGGTAAATAGAGAGCTTTGCCTTTTGGCTCAGCTCCTTCTTCACCACGACAGACCGATGCAGCGTTCGCATCACTGCAGACGCGTCACCGATTCGCCTGTCGATCTCCTGCTCCATCCTTCCCTCACTCGTGAACAAGACCCCGAATACGTGAACTCCTCCACTTGGGGCAGGACCCTATTGGACCCTAGTGCAGGAGAGAGCACTCCACCCTTTTCCGGCTGATACATTAATACATTTTTTAAAAATCCTCACATTCCAGGGGCCTGTCTACACCCATATGCAGAAGTTATTTCATTGTAATTTTTTCATTAAGGCACACTATATACTTGCTTTGTCTATTAGGAACTGGCTGTTGTGACCAAAACTGTTCATATATTTCTCTGTGTATCAGACCTGCTACAAAAAGATTCGAGTAAAATGCACACCACAGAAAAGTTACCATATATAAATGCAAAATTAACGTAAAATAAACGTGATTATAATAGAGGAGATGGCATTTGCTTGAAATTAGCATGGCACCAGAAAAACTGCAAACAAAGCCTATAAATTAAGGATGTGTCACCTTGAGCCATGCACTGATCTATCAGAGCAATCAATAATTCAATTCAGTTCAGTTTATTCATTTTGTGCCTTTTCACAGCCCTCTAAAGAGAGAATGTTCAAAACAGTCCAATTTAATCCAGATATAATCCAATTTTCCTTGTTCTGGTAATTGTCTCAATGTGTAGTTAAATGGAGAAGACGACGTGATGCCATAGAAGGAAAGTGACAGATGGGCAAGCAACACATAAAGCAGGTACACCATATTTGTTCGGTGACTGCTCTGGTGCTTCGTGTCAAGAATCCTCTGTTGTGTTTCTGTCAGCCATATGGTTAAAGTGTGATGTTGTCTTCACTCTGGGTCTTTTTAACTGAGTGGTCCATGCACCAGATGGACTATCTACTTGGAGTCCTGCTGACATACCTTCCAACATAAAAATGACTCTAAGCTCTTCTTTTACATCCTGTTAGACAGGTATCACCAAGGTCGGTTCATTAAAATGACAATAACTTGCCCAGTTTAGATTTTACATAATGTGAGATCTATGTTGTATTGTAGGATCAAAGCTGACTGGTCAGGCTGCTATAATGTTACTTCAGTCTCTGTCACTGCAGGACTCCCGTACAGCTGCTGTTCAAATGGTTTCAGCTGATACAAGAAAAACAAAGGGTCATTTGCATTTTACTTTCAGAAGATTTGTCTATGAAGAGAAAAAAAATATGCCTCAGCTTAATTAAACATCCTGTTTTTCAAAGACACAGTAGTTTGCTCTAATTTGGCTTAATATTTTTGTGTTTTTAATTAAAGCTGAAATAATTCTGTAAATAATCATGATCATCATGTGTTTACATAATCAATGATAAACCACCACTTTGACTTGTTTTTTATTTAGTTTAATGTTTTATTAATTCAGGGTAGGGTTAGGGTTAGGGTTAGGGAGACAATATTGTTGCAGTTTAAATTGCAGATGGAAAGACTGGCCTTAACCTCCATAGATGATCATGGATGTATTGGGGTTTAGTCAGTAGGTAACTCAGGTGAACTCTTGGTTTATAAGATGGTCAGCAACTCAAAGCCGGAAGTCCAATATTTTGAATCATTGTGAGCTCCACTCTGACTGAGAGTCAAGTTTAGTAAAAACTTTGGAGTCTAGAATATGCTTCTTGCCACAGCTATAAAAGCTGACGTACACAAGATGAAAACCAAAAGCAGACTGACTCAAAGATGTGGGGTGAAAAGGTGCAAGGTGAGACCACTGAAATCCAGTCAGGTGAATTCTCTGTAGGAAGAAAGGAAAAGTCAGTTTGCTCCAGGGGAAAATTGTAAAGATGAAATGAACGCGCTGTGAGCGCTTACTGCGTTCTAGAGGGGGTCCAGCGGAGGAAGGGTAAGTGAACGATTTGCAGGCTGTGGTGAGGATTATCCAAGGAGTCGGCGGGGCAAGCAGGCAAGCCAAAACTGATGGTGGAAGATATCCAGATGCTGCAGTGAATCTCTGCGTGACAAGGTTGCACTAGAAAGACAAGAAAAAGCATATTGTTAATAAAGTTTTCTATGAAGCACAAGGAGCTCATTGGTAGGAGCCTGATCACCACGGAAACAGTGAGACAATATGGCAAAGACTTAAGCTCCAGCAGGTCCCTAAGAAGCCAGCTGTAAATGAGAGCAGATGAGCTGCAGGCATGTGTAGGAGCACTCCAGACTCCAACCTGGACGGCCTGGATACCTTCTCAGCCCCAGCTAGAATTAAGAGCAACACTAAAAACACCACAGCCAGAAGCAATCATGACACGCCTGCAGGCATGTCTCAGTAAAATGCAGAACTGCATTTCAAATATTTGTCTCAGCTGGATAAAACCATTAAAATTTTCTCCTTTTTCTCCACTTTGCCTCTGCCTTACATCATAGACATCTCTTACATCTCTTTTTCATCTCATCCTTTAGAAAATAAAAATGTGAGTCTTGGAAAGTTCAACCAGCTGCTCCCCAACGGAAACAACTCTCCCACTGGCATGGCACCATAACAGGCACTACAAAGAGACGAAGTGGGACTGTTTTTTAACTGTCAAAACACAGACCAGAGCTACAGCAAGAAGTTACCACTGGTGCGCTGCCATTCAGGTAGAAATCTCAGTGTTATGTCACTTTTTAATTTAATGTAGAATTTGGATCAAATGCATTTGCAGTGCATATCAGCAAAGTGACTCATAAAATATTGACATTACTCTTACTAAAAAATAACATAATGCAGTTTTTCATGCCCTGTTGTTTTTACTGTAATCCAAATTTATTCCATCTCAAAGTTAATTTAGGGGTTTTGGAGAAGGATACAGGCCTTTACCTTTAATTTATCAGACTGTTTAAAGGCCTGTTGACATCCCCGTTTTTTGTTTTTCCTTATATGTCAGGTTTTGTTTTTTTTTCTTCTCTGCAAATGCTTTGATGTAAGTATAAGTGAGTACTTCTATTTTTTGTGCAAGTCATATCAGGGAATGAAGGGAAGCCTAAACAGAGCACACTGCACTGCACCAATGTTGAGTTTGTGCAACAACAAACTAAGACCTGAAGTAAGATACCTTATAATAGAAGGGAGAGAAATCATGTTTGCTTGTGTTTTATTGTATTAAAGTGGACATGGCACATCTTCTGATTTTTCCAACTTCTGCAGGCTTTGCAAGTGCACTCGAGAGAGGATGAAGTTGACTATTCATTTGTCTTCCCTTAGTGTAGGAACAGCCTTGACCCTTAGCTTCAGTCTCCCTGCAACGCCAGCGTAGTTGCACATGGAGTGGAGCAAACAAATCCAACATTTTTGCAGCTGCATTTTTAGGGAAGCTGGAAAGGGTCAGGATGATGTTCCTTGTGGGGCAAAAACCCCCTTCACCATGGATAATGTGTGCAATGCTGCTAAAATGCAGTCCACAGAGAATTTGGCCATAAGGAATTCAGAAAACTATGACATCATAGTGGCCAGTTTTTTAAGATGACTGGATAGATTATGTTTATTCTACATAAAAACCTCAAAACATGGACATAACTTAAGCTCTGGATAATATTTAAGGTGATAATACATTTTTTACACCGCAGATATTCCTATCCATTTTATCTATAAAGCACATTTAAGACAAAAGCAAGTTTCCTGCACATCACCAATAATCAACAACGTTTATTTAAAAAAAAAGAAAAAAAGTGAAAAGATAAAATAAATAAAAAGACACAGAGGACCACACAACTCGCACGGTGTTAAAAGCCAGAAAATGAAACCGGGTCTTAAATGAGACGTAAAGCCTCCACTGTGGGGGCAGATTGGACATGGAGGAGAAGAGCGTTCCAGAGTCTGGGGCCGACTACAGAGAAGGCCCTGTCCCCTCCAGTTTAGGTCTCGTCTTAGGCACCACGAGCTGGGACTGGCCCTTGGACTTAAGAGCGCACGCTGGAGTGTAAATTTGGAGGCAGTCGGTAATGTATTTGGGAGCCAGTCAATTTAAAGCTTTAAAGGCAAAATGAGTAGCAGTGACACCTAGTGTTTCAAATCAGAACTGCAGTCGAAAGAGAAAAAAACCCACTTGGAGAGTTTGATGAAAAGCAAAGATGATTCACACACAGTAAGTTGCTATGCTTTGCAATGCTAGCGCTTATTTTGACGCGCTAATTTATGTTAGAGTAAATAGAGTGTAAAGAAAAGCTACATTACTCAACAAATGCCACGCAGTGGCTGTTTTCCCTTAGTCTCACTTAATAAATTAATTTTATAGTAATTTCATAAGTTTATAAGGACAAACACACTATTCACTTGGCCAAAACATCATTACTGCAGGCTCTTTTACCCACATAAAATACCAAACGCTGCGTTGTTGTTTGGCAACTTGGGGAGTCGCATATGATTGGTTAGGGAACCAGGAAGTAAGAAAGAGCTACACAGTGCACCGAAGTTGTTCCCTCTCGTAAATCTTTTTTGGAAAGAATAAAAGCTTGACACATCGTTGATGTAGAGGATAGATTGTTTATAGGGAAGATTTTTTTTATCCCTCGCAAATGAAAACATTTTAAATTATTTTTACTGAAAAATTCTGAATTATTTAGCCTTTAAATAAGGACAAGTTAGTTAAGGGTAAAAACATGTAAAACTATGACATATGCTCTTTAATGTCTGCTTTAAATTACGGGGTAGTTTGGCAATGATCTTATTTGTATTGCCTGGCAGAGCAGTGATGGAGACTAAGCATAGGAAACACTGTAAGGATGTCATCCGGCTCACTTCCAGTTCCTTATTAATGGCTCCAGCCGATTCATTACATCACATGAGATACTGTATAAGGGACGGGGGAGAGACACACAGACGGAGGGAAATGAGGAGGTGATGGGAGATATGCGTGAGGAAAAGCAGAGCTTCTGTGTCTCAGAGTTGTGGCTTTGAAATGGGATTGAAGATAATGCTCTAAAAGCATCAAAGAAATATTGAATATCAGCAGTGTGGCCTGTATTTAGTCAAATTGAATGTTTCCATATTATGTCATGTCCTGTCTCTTTTCTCCCAGTCAGTCTGTCCTCACGTATCAGTTTTTGTAAAAAAAGAAAAAAGACATGCAAAAGGGCAGGACATGATAAAGGGGAAGAAAAAGAATCAGACCAGTGCTATGCCAGTCAGCTTACACACACGCATTTATCCGTTTCATCCACACAAACTTCCTCACCATCACCCACAGCCTGTCTTTTTTTTATCTCCCCCCCACACACCCTCTCCCCTTTCTTTCCCCCAAAATTCAATCTTGTATTTGCTTGTGATGGAGAGTCGCTCGGCAGTTTTATGCCAGGCGGAGAAGAATATATTAAACTGCAGGGGAAAAATATATATATATAAATAAATAAATAAAGAGGGGATCTATCTGTCCTAGTTTCTCTTCACTGAATAAGCATGATTTGGTTGCGCATGCTGTTTTATTTACTTATTTATTTTATTCTTTCTACTGAATGCACTGCAGTGCTCAGCACAGTTTGTAGCTGAATATTGATTTTGACTGCCTGAGGCTTGTGTGGAAGGTGATGGTGGGAAAAGAAAGGGTTTACTATGTGGTGAAGGAAGTTCTTACACATGAAAACTAGTCAAAGCTGGGATTATATTACACTGACAAATAACTGGTAACCTTGAATTGTAAAGGATTTAATGTCTTTATAAATAGATTTAATTGGATCAGTGATTTCCTGGTTTGTGTTCAAGTCACTTTAAAACAGTTCATCCTTTCCTTTTCAACTTGGCTTGCTAGGTACTGCGTAGTATCAGGAACCCCCATCCATGAGTGTTTATGTGATTGGATAAAAAAGAAACAGATGAAGTGCTCTAGATCTTAGACATCCTATAAAGGTATTATACAAGTGCAAAACATTTACCGTTCAACTTTTCTGTTGTGCAGCTGAACAGGCATTTGAGGTCAAGTCCTTTGTCTTAAACCTTGAAAAGCACTATATAAATCTAATCCATTATTATTAAACCCTTTGTTTATACGCTGGGTAACAGATTACTAATAAATGGTAAATGGACTTGTATATATATAGCGCTTTTCCAGTCAGCTTGACCACTCAAAGCGCTTTACACTACTTGTCACATTCACACCCCGATAGGCACATCCTAAGGTTAGGTGTCTTGCCCAAGGACACTTTGACAGATAGCAAGGGAAAGCCTGGAATTGATCCACCAACCTTCCGATTGAAACTGCTGTTGAATTTACGACTGCTCTTCCTCCTGAGCTACAGCCGCCCTGTATCTATCACGCAGAATAATACTAGGTAATAGATTAAAATACTTCAAGAATCTTCTGATTTTCTTCTTCTTTTTCCCCTTCGATATGTTCAGTGATCCAGATCACAAAGTATATCCAACACCATGATGGCACCTCCACCATGTTTTACTGTTTTTTTAAAAGAGATTAAAATTAAGCAAATAATATAAAGAACAAACTATCTTCTTTCTTAACCCTTTTTCAGTTGTTAATGAGATTTTCCAGCAATCTGTGCTTTTGCTGTCACAATATGGGGTGGAGCTGTTGCAGATTTTGAATTACTGTGGCACTCTTAGGTCCACAAAGAAACTGAAGGAGGGGTCATAAAGTATTTTGAACACAAATAACTTCTATCCTATTGCAACACAGGACGCAGCATCATAGCAATGTGGAATGGAAAATGATGGCTTTACAGAAAAAGTACACCATCTCAAAACCTTTAATGTGCGCATGGACACAGTTACTGACTAGGCAGCACACAAAAGGCCCTCAGAAGAATTTACAAGCGACAGCAACAGACATAAAGGAAATGAGAAAGGTGGCAGTGGCGACGGACCCAGAGGTGAGGTTATAGGTAACAGAGACAGGTGAAAACAAAAGAGGCATGGTAACAATTACAGATGGAAGAAAGATACCAGAAACATGTTTCTTGGACGTACCAGAGGAAAACAAACCAATGTGGAACAAAACAAAGGGTACCTAGTTGAGGACAGTGGGAGTTCAGATGATAACACTTTGTATACAAAGTGCCAGAGTTGCAACAAGTATTGTGACATTGTTTTATTTGGTTGTGTATTGATTAATTAAATAAATCTATACACAGATGCATACAGTACATACATGCATACACAATACATGGATGGCAAAGGCTGAAAGAGCTCTACTTTAGTTTCTTCTGTCAAGACAGCATTTTCTTAGAATAAATATAACTTTTTTGTGAAATAACAGTTTTCTGTTTTATTTCTCTCTTTCAGTAGTCATGTTCTCCTTGGTTTTCAATCATGTATCCCTACTTACGTACAGCATTCAGCATAAAACAGGGGTTGAAACCTTGACTGCAGATTGCTCCAAGTCAGCTTGGAGCTCTTTGGATGTCTGATGAGGTCCATGATGTCTCACTTTATATATATATACATACATATATATATATATATATTATGTTTTTATTTTTAATGCCCCCCAAAATGGTGTTTTTGCATTAATATCTAAAGACTTGCTAATTAGGGAGTGTTAGTAACTCTATATTTTTATAATAGTAACAGAGCCGCTGGTGGAATACTGCTATTGGGTCAAACTTTGCAAGAAAACACTGTATGGTTATGGTTTTAATGTCCATTCTTTTCATTATTCCTGAACATATTTACCACATGCTGTTCCAAAAGGTTCATTTTTGAAAAGCCTGATCAGAAAGACTGTCGAGCAGGTGCTAAACCACGACCCTCAGTGCTCCATATACAGAAAAAGAGACGACCCTTTTTCATTTAGCCTGTAAAAAAAAAGTAATTGCGTGTAACATACATCGCCACTTCACAAACAATATTAAATGCACCAACGCTTTTCTATACAAGATCCAAGCTATGACCACACCTCTGATGAGTAAGCTTTTAAAATCTGACCCTGCAGGTATGTTGTAAAAGAACACTGAGTGGAGAGTGTAGCAGAGCGCCTGTGGCCGGTTTGAGATAGTAAAGGATAGTAAAGGATGATGCTTTCACTCTATTGAAAAAGCAGGAAACGAAAGCATGAATTAAAGGTCATTTTTGTGTGGGTTGCTGTCTTTCTGGCAGCAAATACTCTGCTTCATAGAATCTTTTGCTGTGGATTGTACCAGCACGAAGTGATGGAGAGATGAAAAGAAGAGGAGGGAGCGAGCAAGAGAAAGAGGCTGAATAGGGGAATGAAAGCCAGACTAGGGAAGATGAAAAGAAGCTTCACAGGGTAGATAAGACTGTGGGAATCAGGTGCACAGGTCTGAAATGTGTTGCAGAAGACGAGAACATGCGAAATAAAGCAAAAAATAGAAAAAAGAAAGAAGGAATAGCAAGAAAAAAATCCACAAACTAAGCTGACAGAGTTGATTGATAGAGATGGGTAGCAGTTATTGAAGGAGAGTGCAGCCAATAATCTCCCACAGGTCTGTTGTGTCAAGTCCACATCCAAAGCCAGCAAGGCAGCAACTGTAATAGGTAGTCCCAGCTGACCTGCCTATAGGAGGCAGATGGGAAACCATGGTCCATTCTCCGAACCTTGGTCAGAAAAGAGCACCAGCCGTCATGTCTATATTTATCTGATTTTTTCCCCCTCTCTGTCATCCTTCTTACCATCATACTCCTCACACCTTTGTTCTGCTTCTCCTCAAATTTCTCCTTCCTCTCACTCTCTGTGTTTCAGCGTAGCAATACAGCTTTGTCAAGGGGTTAAAATCAATACCTCATGTGTCTTTTGCAGCCTTGACACTGCTGTGAAACAGAGGAAGCATCAAACAGACAGAAAGTGAAGAGAGAGACAACAGCTGGTGGTTATTTAGATTCGGATGAAGAGATGTGGTTGTTGTGGGCATCTGTAAAAGGTGTCACAACTCTCAGTCACACTGCAGAGCTTGACCTTCCTCCATTTCCAGAAATCCAAACCTTTTCCCCTGCTCTGCATCCACCGGAGTGTTTCACAACTGAACTGTCAATCAGACGTCAGCACTCACTGCCCACTCACTTTCTAATTCTCAGGTTTACTTTTTGCATTTCTGTGCCTGAAAGAAAAAAACTCTTCTGTATGTCTTTAGATGTGTGCACACATTGCTTAAAGCTGACTGGACCTCCATCACTCTAAACAGGGAGATGCATTACTGCCAGTGTCATCTTCTCCTGTTGACAAGTCACAGGAGCCTGTTGACAAGCCTAGCAAGTGACTGGTGACACCCTGACACCCAAGTCTCACACCAGTGATGACAAGGCCTCATGGATAACAGCACACTCTCGCAGCCTATCTTTGCATACAATGACACATATACAAATGCGCATTTTTCTTTTTTAAATATAGATCATATAGCTAATATATAATGTATTCTACCCACTTTATTTAAAAGCCACAGACTTTGATACACACCTAATAACCTTTCTCATATGAGCATAATGACACACAAACACCATCCTGTCTTCCAAGTCCATCATTTAAACAGCTCATTTCCTCCTCGCTCCTCTAAAAGTGATAAAAGCAGACATTTCCACAACCACATGGAAGTAGAAAGAAGACACATCTACTGCAGTAAAGTCAGAAAATTGGTTAAATCAGGTGCAAATTATTTTGAGGCAGCCTTGACTTCTATTTACCAAAGCTAACATTTGTAGTGCATCCAGAGGATACCAATTTCCTCCCGTTAAGTTCTGGACTGCCTTCCCTTGTTATGTTTTATGGTCATGAGTAATTTGATAGTGTTTTACTGGCAGGACATTTTAACTGTGTCTCTTTCCTGCCTCGTTTTTCAATCAAAAATGTTAGACATTGTTAGTTACTGATTTAGTTTAATGGTGTTTTAGCTAACATTTTTATACTGTATTTATCTCTATATTTAGGTCCACATAAGTTTGAAGACTGATGCCTTTTTTGTCATTTTACCTGTTTATCATTTACATCTCAGTTGGAGGAAACCCCAAGACATTACGGTTCATTAATATTTAGTCTTCTTTTTCAGAAGCTCAAATTTAATAGACTATTTCACACAGAAGCTGTTTCATGGACAGGTGTGTGTTATTCCTTCATACCTGCATCGTATCAGCAGGGAAAATGGTTTGGAACTGATTCAGAGTGTTGAATTTACATTTTATGATTGTTGTTGTCAATATGAAAAAGGCTCTTAAAGGAGGATTGACCAAATAAACCAGGGGTCGGCAAGTTTGGTCCTGGAGTTATGCAGGTTCTAGATGTTTTCCTGCAAACACCTTGTTCAAATTAAATGAATACGACAGCTTATTAAGTGCTGTTCAGTGACTCATTCATTTGAATCTGGTGCATTGAAGCAGGGAAACAACTAAAACTTGCAGGACTGCAGCTCTTGAAGGCCAGACTCACATACATCAGAGTCTGGACATCCATAAATGACCGCACCGGAACTAGGAACTTTTCCATTAAGAAAAAGCTCAGTGTGTGAGGCATAAACTAGAAGAGACTTTACAAAATAAATTAACATATTTCCATTTATAAAGTACATGACTAGAAACGGTGCACGGTGGTGTGGTGATTATCACCGCAGTCTCACAGCAAGAAGGCTGCTGGTTCGAGCCTCGGCTGGGGGAGGTTCGAATGTGGGGGTTGGTGGCCTTTCTGTGTG
>JBAMHW010000026.1:20535348-20547113 GCA_037177495.1 Rhadinocentrus ornatus | reverse complement strand
GTGCGTGAATGGTTGTTTGTCCCTATATATGTTGGCCCTGCGATGGACTGGTGACCTGTCCAGGGTGTACCCTGCATTTCACCTGGAACACTGCTGGGATAGGCTCCAGCTCACCCCGCGACCCCTAACAAGCGGTACAGATAATGAATGACTGACTGACTGGAAAATAATAAAAACAAGAAAACCTTTATTCTGTTATTCTATTTCTTTCTGTGGGAAAATTGCATTATTCCAACAGCATGGGTACAATACGATGTTAGAGTGCATAAATATTTACATATAAATATGTTTATAAATAGTTCAAATCGCTGCATGAAATAAATATTGCACATAATAGTAGAATATTGCACAAATAAAAAATAGATGGCTGAATAGAGATGCATGTGGAATGTGAGCAATTTACATGTTTTCAATGTGAAGTCTGAGTCTGTAAATTTCTTTGTAAAATCAGCTCCAATTTAATAATAAAAAACTTTTCCGGATCAGCTTTCTTTGGACAGGAAGGACCAACATCAACAGGTAGATCAGATAGAACTAAAGGCAGAAAAACTCATGAACAAACTAAATCCACTCAGAAAGGGCAGACCTCTGCCAAGTCAAAGGGTCACTCACCTCAGAAAAACCCCAAAAGGCCCAACAGCCCACCTACTACCCCACATATTTTGAATCTTCTAGATCACCAGATCAAACATAGCAACATGATCCAGTTTAAAGAATGTCAGATTATAACATCTGCCATGTTACCATCTTGTCATTTTATTTATTTATTTATTTGCCTGTAGGTTGCTAACAGACAGTTAGACAGACAGGTTCTAGTGTAAGAAAAAATCCTGCATCCAGGCGGTGATCTTGATCACACTCAAAATCTAATCAGTTGTTCTTTATTCCATTTTTGTTGATTTCCAGAAAATTACAGACAGACAGACAAAAACAGTACCTCCACCTTGGGGGACGCAGCAACTGCAGATAGTTGTAGTAGAAAGAGACATTCTCAGACAAAGTTGATGATTTTATAACTTTGTGAAGCGAATTTCAATAAAGGATCCTGGACAATGTATGAAAAATTATGACATGTTGGTACATTTGTTAAAGATCTTAATCTTTTTAAGTGGCATTTTGCCACTCTGATTATAAATTCTATCATAGGGAAGTAGATAATGTGCACGTGAAGAACATGTTCATTATTTTTACTTTAACATGTATATGTTAAACTATTGACAGTCTGTCGGTGACCTTTACCTGCAACTTCAAAAAGGAAACTTCACTGATCCCTGAGGAGCAAATTCTCTGACAGTAATATGATGTTTCTTGGAAATTTGTGAACTTTATTTTAACTTTTTTTCTATACTTCTGCATCTGCTGTTTTAAACCAACGGGAGGTAGAACCAGGTGGAAGGGGTTGTCCTACTTGTATTAAGAGCTGTCTAAATCTGTTTGTTGTTTTTACTTGATGTGGAAATAAACTATAGCACCATCAAATGATTTCTTAGGATCTAAGAAGAAAAAGTGACTGGCTCTGAAAATTGGGGCAAAACCATCTCTCAAGAGGTGAGACTTAATAATTTCAAAGAACATTTTGAACAAACAGCAGAAATTTAAGACTGTCTCTCCCCAGCAATGGTCAGCCAACAAAGTTGGAGCAAGATATGTAATACTCTGCAAAGCTCACAAAGGAACTCAGGTTCCTTTGGTGTTCACTCGTCCAACAAGTCAACACTGAACTAAAATAGTGCAAAAGTCTTGGCTGCAAAAAGATGGCAACTGGTATACTAACGAGAGCATTGATTTTCCTTTACAGTTCCTAAAGATCACACAGAAAAGAGAAATTGCTTTAAGAATATGTGAATAGGCCCAAATTTAAACTTGTTGGTTTAAATGCTGCCTTTTCCCATTTTTGGGAAGTCACCTCCTACTCCCACAATCTCCCACTGAATGTGACTCCTTCACCTCCAAACAGGAGCAGCTGGTGACACATGGCTGATTTGTAAATGTCTTTTAATATAATGAACATTTTCCACAACAGTGGCTTTTTAGTTTTATCATTAGTTTTATTGGGTGATTGAGGTTACGCCCTCAACACTTCTTACCAACCTTCAGACTCACCAGTTTTATTTTCTTATATGGGTCAGTGACATATATGGCAGAAAAAAAGTTATTTTTAAAAAAAATTCAAATAACAGGCATAAAAATGGCTGACTTTTGTTCTACAAACTCTCATCTTTATAGAAACATATGTTGTTTTTAGATTTTAAATTGTAATCAGATCTTTTGTGATAATTTGTTCTATTACTGCCTAAAATCATCATATGGTGTAACATGAAAATAATTGAATATAAAATGAAAATTGATTATACCTTTTGAAGTTACTCACTTTTAATAAAATTGTTTGTCATAACTAAACTGTGATCCATTAAAGTTTTGTGAAAATTAATTTAATTTGAGTTTTATTTTCTAAATCATCGCTCAATGCGAGACCTATGCTGTCGGTCTTTCAACATGTTTTCTATTTATTGAAACAAACCTTGGGGCTGGGGCTGGGCAGATCGACCCAAATATTCATATTATCGATACCAAGACGACTATCAGTATCGATCAATAACAGCGTGATGAGATTAATATTTTTTAGAGTGCTTTGGGGGCAAAAAGCCAAAGAATGTGAATGTTGATATTTTTTTTCAAACACCAGTGTGTGTTAAAATAAAATTATGATAAAAGCGTTATTTTATTATTTTTTAACTTGTTGGTCCTCAAATGGACAGTAGAGACTGTAGGGACGTGTCTCCAGCAATATCCATTTTCCATTGCTTAGAACAGAACAGAGGTCCATGCTGTCCATGGACTGTCCATATGTCTCACCTTAGCAACCCTTTAAACTGTTCTGATTGGCTCTGTAAACTTCACATTTCTTGTCCCCGCTAGAGCTAGCGCTAGCTAGTGCCAGAGAGCAGTAATAGCAGCTGTTGTCTCTTCAGTCATAAGTTCAGGAGCAAAGTACAGGGAAAAAAGGCACATTTGCTTGGTACAGATCTCTAAAAAAAAAATTTACATGGATCATAATAATTGTTACATGATTTTAAATTCAAAAAGAGACTAAAAATGATGATATAAAAATGCACATTCCCATAACATCACAAATTCTATGCAACAGGATCGCATTAATGCTCCTTTTAATAACAGATTACTACAGTGTTTGCGTGTTTCTGTCTGTTAATGGGCACATTTCCCCCCAAGATTTTATTAGGTTAATGAATTTAATTAGTAGGTCTCTTGTATTGTGTGATTAAAGTACATTTCTATTGATAAAGGTAGTTTGTTTGGACAATACTGATGTGAAACAAAATGCCAACAGATTATTAAGTAAAACAATCTTGTATTCAGTTTAGCCAAAAAAAACAAAACAGACAAAAACCTTATTGTTAATTACTGAATAGAACATTTTGCAATATAAACTTTTGCTTGTTCAGATGTTCTATCCACTCAAAATCAAACCTACGTCCTTGGGTGCCCTTTTCTGTTCTAAAATATATAATCTTGACATTTCAGTTTTTCACACTTTAAAAGCACGACTACTTTGATTTAAGCATAAACTTTACATTTTAATGCAGAAGATTTTAAAAGGGTGCATGGCAATCTATTTCCACAGTCAAATGAATCTGTTTTTTGCATTTAAGTACATCATCGAGACTAGATGTTTCAATATGAATATTTATATAAATGAGTAGTTTGAGCATAGAATGAGCAGAAAAAAAGTTCATCTGCTTCTGCTGTTTGTGTTTCATGACTTTCTGATATCTGTAGACAGCTGCTAGCTAGAATTAGATGGGGACAAATTGAACAAAATAGAAACCACACTGCTCTGTCAGTTCCCATGGCACATTGTTTTTTCAAATCCTGTCTCTCATGGATGCAGCCATTAGTTTCACTAGAATATAAACACAGCTTTTGCGGTAAACTGGACAGCCAGAGCGGTGAGAAAGCTAACGAGCTCTGCCTGTATCAGATATATAAAGGCAGATACATTAAATATGACGTGCAGTACACAACTTGAGACCATTTTAAATCTTAAAACAGTAAAAGAAAATGGGAAAATGTTGTGAAATAATTTGCATAGTAATTTTAAAATACTTCTCCAGCCAACCTGCAGGGCTGTGCCATGCTGCTGACTTCTCTGCAGTCCAAACTGCTACATGCTCTTTTCTTGAGCTAAGATTAGTGTAAGTGACAATCCTGAGCCGGGTTGACAACACCTAAAGGAGGGAGCCTAAGAGAAAAGGCATGATAGAGAAATTCATCCTCAAGATAGGCTAATGCAAATGTTTAGCTGCTTTGGCTCTGAATCTCTTCAGTTCTAATCTGCTAGCTCCTACTGGAATTTCTGTAACAAATGACACCGTGATGCAGAGCTGCACTTAATTTGAATCGCATAAACAATGTGCAAGCATGTAACAAGCATGTTTTGTGTCAAATAAGTGTGATTGGAAAAAAGGCAGAGAAAAGAGAAAAGATATAATAAAACTACTTTGTTTCCCTGTCATTAAAATTTTTTAGTTAAGTAGACATGCAGATACATATTTTCTGGAGGCAAAATAGAAAAGTGGTGAGAACCATATATCATGCTCTGCCTTTGCAGAGATTCACAGCACAGTAGCAGGGTTGTAAAAAAAGTCAACCAATCTCATTTGATTTTGGATCTCATCCATGTAAGAATGAAAGTACGTATATTTAAATATGGTAAAGGGCTTAAACCATTCTTCCCATTGTTACAGACTCAAAAAGGGTCTTTACACTTCATTTCCAGGACTCCTCCTCCATCAATAGAAACAGTCAAGCACAGGAAAAATTCAAATGTATTTCTGACAAGGCAGTCTCAGAGGCGCAGAACAACACTCTGACCGTGGCGTATGCTACGGTTCTCAAATCTCAACCCTGTAAAGTGTTTCGCGGCTCAGCAAGCCTCCGTTGAGCTGCTTTTTGCGACCTTTTAGATTCCTCGGGTCAAAGCATTGAACACAAGACGTAAAACTTAAACGGCTTCATTTGCCTCCGAACGTCTGTCTCTTTCTGCATCCTGCTGAGATCACAATGTTTGGCCTGTCAGAGGCGGTTGTGCCTTTGAACTCTCTCCAGTCTCAACTCCAGCCAGGGACAAACTGCTGAGTTGTCCAGACCGGTAAACAGTATGTGCGTGCTTGTGTGCGACTTGTAAGTGATATGTGTGTGACAGCAGAGGAGGTTGTTGGACAGCAAGGACAAAACATGATGACAGCTCCATTAGTGGCCCTCCCGGGGCTCAAAAGAGAGGCCCTCTGATCAATCTGGCACCTGCTCGGCCATTGGCCTTACTGTATCCTTACTGGCTCCTAACTTATCCCTGCATGGAAGCTGCTTTGGCAAGCTTTATTGAAAAAGGGCAAGCACACACACAATGGTATGTGTATATTTTGCATGCAAAGCTACACACTTAATAACTGTATGCATGCAGGCTAAGTAATGATTATGAATATGCATGCATATATTTGCATGATAAGTATATACATGTGTATAGGATTTCCTTCAGAGACACTCGTATATACAAATAACATGAATAAACAATAGAAGCCACTGTCAGTTTAACTTAAATTATATCATAATCTAAGGTATTAATTAACATGGATGAAATTATTATCACCATTTCTCCCTAGATAAATCATCATTTTACTTAAATGTAGATTCCAAAAATGTAACCCTTAAAATTAATTTCTATGTGTTGTGACGGAATACAAATCTAAGTGGCATGAATTTAAAGTGGATCTTATAGTGCACAATTATGCATAAATGACCCACTAACTGCATTTATTCCTGCATGTTATTATTAGAAGAAAACTTCTGTAACACATTTAAATGGGAAAAGCTTCAGGAGATGATCTGCCACCATGTTTTGATCAGAGATCTCTCGAGCTAACTTGTGCGATCATAAGGAGGTCAAAATGTACAGCCCAAAGGTCCCACAGATCGATGGCTATGTTTTTTCACTTTCCCCCTTTACTCGCTTGGTTCGTGTCCTCCTCTGTGTGTGTTTGTTTGTATGGCAGATTGATCTCCAGAACATGTGAGGTTGTCACCCACTTCGTCCATCAATTTGTCTGTCAGAGCCATTTTTCTTGTTTATGAGAGTCAACCAGGGAGACCTGCAGACCCACCATCTCTAAATTTCTGTTTTTTTCTGTCCTATATGATGGACAGCTGTTTGTTGATGTCTTTGCATTGATTGTCCCTGCACGGGGAGTGTCCAGTGCTTAACTGGGACATTACTGAATTGGTTAACAGAAATTCTGAAGTTTGCTCATAGGCAGGTTGTTCTCGGCAGGTGTGTGTATAATGCATTTGCAGCATCTATCACTATCATCTATCACTGTTTGCACTCTAGATTACTCTCATTATATTTGCTTACCTTCTTTCCATGAAGTTCTCAGGTTATGGGGCTAATTCTCCACATCTCCTCCCATAAAATCTCCTTCCCCAGTTGTTAAATTATGGATGAAACCTACCTGAAAAGGCAGCAAGTTACATAAGCTTCCCTCTGTCCTCACACCTGGATCCCAGCGGCTTCATTATTTTACGTAAGGATCATTTGGTTGTGAGTAAGCCCTGCCCCACCGCATGGGACACAGCATTAATATTTATTAGAAAGGCTTTTTGAAGAGCAGAGATTCTGAGGAAAATAGAGTATAGCTGGGAAGGAAACAGGATAACAAAGGAGTGTTTCAGCTGGGGAGGAAGGAACTTAGTTTCCATGTGTGCACACGTGTGTTTTTGCAGGTTCGTGCTGCAGCCAAAGGTTTGAGAGCTGGGCAGGACGGTGCAGCCATCTGTTTCCACCTTTTTTCTTTCTTTTTTTTTAGTCTTTAATTTTTTATTTTTAGGGGGGGGAGAAAGCTAATAGTGTGTGTTTTATCTCCAGGCTAACAGCATGTTGGGTTATTTATTCATAATTTGACACAGCGTGTCAAGAGTATTCCCAGATTTCTTTTATTTATTTATTTTTCCTGCCTAGGTTGGCACTGCCTCAGCTTTTCTCCTTGACCTGACCATATGGACTGATGAACTTAGGTGTCATGAGATTAAAAACTGAAGTTAAATCAAGTTAAAGCTGGTAGAAGATACTAATTACTTTCCTGATCATTCAGCAGCATTGTAGAATTTATATTATTATCTTTTAAATCTTATTTTCTATTTAATCCACACTGAATGCTAATCTTTCTTTTGTGATCTTCCGAACATAAAGAAATGAAGCTCGTGAATGTAGAAAATTATGTTTATGTTCCTATACAGGACAACAAAAGTTGTGCCCTTGGTTTCATCAGGCTGTTATTTATAAGTTAAGACTTTAGCTTGCCTCTCACCTTCTGCTCAGTGATACATCATCACCTCATGTTGGGAGGCATAATCCTACATTTAGCCACAATAGCATGGAGCTCTGATGTCTTTGCTGTGGTTCCAAACTGTGTAATCCCATTTGTTGCTTAGGCCCACTGGCATTTTGGCCGCATTCGTTCAAAGCAGACCTGCTTTCAGGCCCTTTGTGCTCCTGTTGCAATGACAGGATATAATTAGTCTACATAGACAGGATGATTGTGTTTGAAAATGTTGTTTAGGAACTTCTGCTGTGTCTCAATTCAACTCAGGTGTGTAGGGGTGTGTCAGGTTGTAAAGTAAAGCCACTGTGACCTTCAAAAATATTGTTGTTTAAATAACAGAAGGAAAAGAGAAGCCAAAGTTTCCTCCACCAATTATCTTATGTGTCACAGATTTTTCTTGCACAGGATTTCAGGATAACCTTTTATTTCCTAGGCTTAGGTTTTGGTTTAGATTTTGTTGCTATGTAACAGCATGTTGCAGATGAATAATGTCGTCATATGGCAGGGAGATCGTGATGAAATGAGGAACATAAATATCAGCATGTAAGTTCTGTCTCTGTGTAGATTAGGGGAATTGAATTTGAAAAACATCTTTAGAAACTTGTGAGAGTTGCAGCTATTATACGTTCTAACATAGAGTTGTATTTTTGCATCAGTGACAGCTCTCTGCTGATCAGTAGTATAAAAGCAGGATTAATACTTCCTAGTTAGCCCCGATGTGCAACTCTTTGGCTGTGTCCGAATGTCCACCCTACTCCCAAACCCCTTGTTCACTACATAGGGCTGCATTATATAGCACACTACATAGTGCACTCATTCTCTTGGCGATTTGGCCACGAAGCTGCCTATTTTTTCCTCGCCGCAGACCACGTGACTACCAGCTATAACCACGGCAACCACAACGCGCGTCAAGATGTCATTTCAAATCCAATCCAAAGTTGTGTGTAAATATTTTTTTTTTCCTTATGTTGTTTTTTATTCTTTATTACATATCTATTCAATAAAATAAAATGTTTTTGCCTCCTTACGCCATTATGAGCCTGCAATGCATTGTGGTCTATATTGACCCGACTAGTGACCATCGATGCTCACTACTTTTCAGGATGCATTGTGGACACAACCTTTGTCTTTCTTTCTTGTCCCATCTCTTAGATTTTTCACATATTTCGCTCCTTTCTTCTTCTTTATAGCCATATGAATTCATGATCTCTCATGTTGTTTTATTCTCCTCAATGGTTTTAATTGCTATGGAATAATTTAGGTGTTCTTTCATGTTTTGTTTTGTTTTTATACTTTTTTTAACACTGCTGGTGTGAACCTTTCAGAAGAGAGAATATTTCAGAAACAATAATTCATTAATCTTTTTAAAGAGTGAGCTGCATAGCAAGGTCAGCAAATTATGCTCTTTTTAAACCATTTCAACTTTTTATAGTGTAATTAATGTTCCTATGAATAAAATAAATTAATTATTTGATAATTGATATGATATATAAAACCTACAAAGATCAATCCCAATTTTTCAGTGTTTTACTGTTTCTACTTATTGTCTTTATCATATTTTGCTTTATTCTAAATTAAACTCACACTTTGTTTTGTTGTACTAGAGCTCCTATCAGCTACAACCTCAAAACTGGTTTAAAAACATTTATTTCTTTTCTTGGCTGTGAGCATAGGTATATTTGTTGGTGATGACTCATGGGAGGCCAAATGAGATCAGAGCAGGACTGCTTTTAAAGCAATTCTGGGCTCAACTTTGGCAGCAGTGCAGAAGCTTGAATATATCCACAATTTATAAGACACACAATCTAAACTGACCAAAAATTTGATGCAGTGGGCATAGAAAATGAGTGAATAAATTAATCTGATCCTGGATTTAAACTATTAAAATGATAATAAAAGATTCAAAAAGCAAGTAACCAGTGTTTTTGAAGGGAGGTTTTAATACTTAACAAGAGAACTGATCATTAGGATTTATTTAGCCATAAACTAAAGCATCCATTATCGTGTGCAGATGTTGAGGCATATGGTCGGCCCAAGCAACAACCATCTTTTCTCAGGAGTGATGTGTTTCTTCTCCCAGCTGCTTGGTGTAGCATTGCTCAAAAAAAAAACATGTTTCTAAATGAAAACCAGCACTAAATCAGCTCTTACAGAGAACTCATGTCACACAATGTTCAGACAACATGCAGAATAATCCCTTTGCATGTAATGATCACGTTTCAAAAGTGTATTTTCTCTCTTTTTATCAACCTTTTTTTCAAGTCAGGTGTTAAAATACGAGTACAAACATTTTTGTGGAAACTCATGTGAGACTCTTGGTATTTCTGCAAGATTTTTTTCTTTAATTGTGTAGTTATTCACCTGTCAGCACACACACAGACATGCAGAGAAAACAAGTTGTTTCTCGGAAAATCATTAGCTTAAACTTTTATATTCTTGTGTTTTTGCTAGCTTCTGTCGTACATTAGCATTGTCTTACCACCTAAGTTAAACAAGAATTAACTTCGTGATCTTAGTTGTTGCATTCCTTAGTGATTTACAACCCAGTAGTGTTACAGTTACACATTAAAAAAAAAAACAATAATGAAGACTAATATGATTACTTTATATCAAATGGTGGCTCTTTCCAGCAACAACCTGGTTCAGGTTGTGTAAATACAAGCATAGGAGAAGAAGCCTATTCAGCTGACTTGTGCAACTGTATTGCTTTTGCTTTTAATTTGCACGTAAAGGAACGTCCTTTACGTGCTTTTTTACGATCCTTTACTATCCTTTTTTTAATAGTTAGTCTCTCTTGTACAGTGAACCCTTTTCAACCCAACGTCATACAGCACCATGTGAAGGTTGGTAAATAATCCATATGCTCATAATTCTGTAATATATAAACGAGCCTTGTCCCCCTAAGGCTTTAACCCCTGTGAAAGTAATAAGACAACGCAAAACGAACACAGATTTGACACAAACCTGACAGATTGAGGTTGGACCTGAAGCTACAGCTAAGCTAAACACTGAAAAGTTTGGCTCAGTTACTTATAGCATGACACCATCACATGAAAAAAGGAATGCCAAGAAGTGTTTATATATCTGTGTACACCACTCTGATTTATGTTGATAAAATATTTGCCACTCTTACATTAAATACCTGGAGCTTGAGGGGATGAAATGCATTATAAACTCATATACCTTCACTTTGCTGGCATGAATTGAGAGGGAATTTCATCTGTTGGTTCAAAAAATCTTGTCTTGATGGCAAGTTGCTCATTTCAGTGGATCTTCCAAACTGATCACCGCATATGTGTCAAGTTGTTCTCTGGAAAACTCCATCCCCTCCAGCCAGCTGCCTGGAGGTCTGCAGCACTGAGAGTCTCATTAAAAAGATATACAGTAGGTTCATGCCACAGGGGTTGGGGGAGCACTCGCTGCACTTTAGGACTGTAAACTTTCAACTGTTCCTTATGAAGACTCTGCTGTTGCTTGAAGGAAGCCTGGGGACAGTTGTGTCTGGATTTGACTGTCGATACCTTATAAAATTGTGACAAAAACTCCTATTGCATAGAATACTACTAAAAAAATAAAGAGTTTGAATGTAGGTCAAATAAAAAGATAGGGAATGAACATATGTTCATGATTACGGCCTCTGGATTGTGTGAGCAGGGCTGAATTCAGCTTCTTTTGTATAGCACCAATTCACAACGTCAATCAATATTCAAGTCAATACACTGTCTTCCAATCAGTATTTATAGAAGCCAATTCATAATAAAATATAGCCTATAGAAAACCAACAGATTGTATTGAAACTAAACTTAGATTCAAACCCCATCCTAAACACAGGGCGTCAGTGGAAAGGAAAAAAAGAGTTCCAAAGGGACTTGAATCACCCTATGAAATAAGATGAAACTACTCCCTAAATCTGCTCACATGCACAACTGTATTCACTTGTACTAATAAGCTTGAAAATGGTCTTTTAGCTTTCTGTTAGGATGCTTATCAAAGCACCGATGGGTTTATTATTCAGCTCTTTTTTTTATATCTTATAACTTTAGATGTCAGTCAGAACTCTGTTCTCCTGTCAGATACCCTGAGCAGAGACTACATTACACAGAAATTATTACCTTCCTGCAGGAAGTGATAGTATAAATACACAGGGACTGGTAGCCCCAGAATATTATGTAAATATGAGCATTTGAACTCGAACAGACAAAATAAAAATCTATTAGTTTTTTAACCATTTTTTTTTCTATAAAGTATTTTTTTATTTCAAACAGCTGAGCATGAAAGCCTCATATAGTGTATAGGGGGGGGGGGGGGGGGGGGGGGGGGGGGGGGGGGGGGGGGGGGGGGGGGGGGGGGGGGGGGGGGGGGGGGGGG
>JBAMHW010000026.1:20509211-20527122 GCA_037177495.1 Rhadinocentrus ornatus | reverse complement strand
ACAGTCCAGAATCTCAGCTAACAGCTCAGCAAAACCATTTCTGTGACCACCAAACACAGTTAAGACAACAAACAATTGAAATACCAGGTGCACAAAGTCCGAAAAATATGTAAACACAGATGATTTCTCCCCGTGCACCGACTGCATGAACAGACCAACGACTCTACTGAAAGCTCACAGAATCCACAGCTGGAAGTTTCATCTCCCTATGACCAAGATTCACCAGACCAGAGGCAGAAGAAGACCCAGTTTATGCTTCATGTTTGTAAAACAATCAGAAAACATGTCTTTCCCTTCCAAAAATCACAATGTTCTGCCCATCTGCATGGGTTGTGACAGACAAAAAGAAACATCGGTTCTTTTTCTTGTTTCTTAACTTCCAGACAGAAAACATCTCTTCATTTTAATAAACCCGCTCTCTCCCGATTACATCAGACACATCGCTGCAGCAGGGAAGGGAGACGTGAACTGCATGTTTCTGTGATCACAGCCAGTGAGCAAAAAAAAAAAAACTTAACACGCGATTACAAAAATTAACGGCGTTATTTAATCATTGCGTTAACGTGGGATTAATGCTTTAATGTCCCTAGCACTACTTAATTTATGACATTTTATAAACTGTTGTATTATACATGGTTGGAAAGTCTTATTAGTCATCTTCACAATGAGATATAACTTAACCTTTATGTTAACCTTGTTAGGCAAGTCCCACTGAGATTACAAAATATCTTTTTCAGTGGAGCTGTGGCCAAGGCAGCAGCAGTCCAAATTCCACTACAGGCAGTAATCATTAAAAAAGTATATATATATATATATATATATATATATATAGTATAAAACATATACTATATAAATGTATGTAAAAAAAAAAAATAGGGAAAGCATATATAACTTTACAAGTTACAGACACCTAAAGACTCAGCCCTCCAACCCTTTAAGACATTAAAAACTGTAAGATCAGCTTCTGCAGTTTTAAGTCAGCTTATAAACTGTTCCAGGCTGCAGGGGCAGAGAATTGAAGTCTTTTGGCCAAGTTCAGTGCAACCTTTGCAAAATGGCCTAGTGATGCGCTAATATATTACAAGCAACCGAGTAGTGCTCTACTGGAGCCCTTACCGTTTAAGAGCGTCATTACGACTATGGAAGCCGCGGAGATTCATAAATGTGAATTAGCCGTTTCTGCTGTTTTCTATAGCAAGTAACAGTAAACAATCCGACTTAAACAGGAGAATAAAGTAGTTACTGGACCACCCTGCCCTGTTTCTAACATAACGCTAAAATAAACTTCACTGTTAGATGCATTAACTCACCTATCCAGCAGAAAGCTGCAACCTCCGCGTTAGCTTTGAAGTCCCTCTCCTCATCGGCTGCCTCCATCTGGTAAATGCTCCACCGATGTACACTCTTAGTTTCTCCCGGTTATTTTTTCTTTTTCTTTTCTTGGCTTTATTTCAATGTAAGCTGGCAAGCTAAATGATCCACGGTCTTCTTGGCTTGTTTACACCACCCGCGCGCCCTCCCCCTCGCCCTGAAACAGCGGGGACTCGCAGGTAAAACGCACAAGCCTAACAAGTTTGTCCCCTTTTGGGTACTGTATTCAAAGATGGCGATGCAACATGGCAGCCTCCAGTTGGGTGCGCCGCCACCTATGTATTTATAAACATCTAAGTCTAAGCTACGAGAACGCTTTCATTTGGATGGGACTGTGATTAGACCTTGGTAAAATTCATATTCATGAAAGCTATTCTTGTTTTTTGCTAACAAACAAACAAAAAAGCTACACACTGTACCTTTAAGGCACTTTGTTACACACTGTCAACAGACTGAACAGAGGCATGCATATACAGCAGGTGTTCATAGTATTTCAAAGGAAGAAAAGTGGCTTTGACCATCCTTTTTCTGGCAAGATAGGAGAAGCATAATTGATTCATATATTAAACACCCAGCTTAAGCTTAAGTTTCCTAACAAAATTTTCATATGTAATCTAAAAGTTAAACTTTCATCAATTATAATACCTATATACTCGTATAAAGCCACAAGTATTTTTAATGTTGAGAGGAGGGTCATTTGCCTTCTTTGCTTTATCAAAAAAACATAGCTTTAGTTTTAGTTTATTTACCACTAATTTAAATCGAGCTGTGACTGATGTCAAAAGTACATGACAGGTTGAACACACAAGTAAACCACAGCATCGTCTGCATAGAAATTAAATTGTAGAAAACTGAGTTTATTTAAATCCAAGGTAAAGACCCACCTGTTCTATTCAGTTCAATTCACCCCTCTATGGCATGGTGTTGCCCTCAGGCAACAAACCACATATCTGGTCCTCACACTGTCCCTTTAACTTTTTTGAGGTAATAAAAATTTGAATTATCATTAGACACGTCTGTTTCAACAACAAAGTGTTTTTGATCATTTTAAAGCTTATTTTGTTATTACTTGTATATTAAATCTCCTGTTCTTTTGCTCGTTGCAAACACTGTGCAGTTAGGGCACTTTGTTTAGACGTCATTCTACAGTGAAAATGTGCTTAGTTGCTAAATAAAACTGGCACATGACAACTACTATGGACGAGTACACTGTGAATTTTGATCAAAGAATAGTGTGGATTGACTGAAAATGGCCACGAAACGGTAAGGAAATAAAATATATTGCTTTTGGTAAGAATAGTTTTGGGGTTTGGTGACGTACTGTGTGATAAACATGCTGTAAAATGCATAAGTTGGCTTTGTGTTTGTTTTTAGACTGATGTGAGGTGGTAGGCCAAGATAAGATTATGCTTGTTATCATCTGAAATTGTCGCTTTTCTAGTTTCATAAAATACCCAATATGTTGGGGATGGAGCAAAAAGATCAAGCGTTCTGTTGCATTTTTTTTCGGTTACTCATATTGATGGCATTGCTATTTGCTGCATACATACTTTAAAGCAAAATAAAACAAATACTTTGTTAACAAATGAGGGTACCACCCCAGCAACAATCCTTTGTTTCCCTAAGGATATAATAAGGTACTTTATTTTGTGTGGAGAGGGATAGTGGAGATGGCAAGGAAAAGTGGATCCTTACATTATGTCTGACACATAGTTAAATGATGAAGGGTCAAGCAAACGTCAGAGTAATAAAGTGCGTGCGGTTTGTGCATGTAAGTGGATGTGGAAGGATACAGCACATGTTCAAATCTCCACTTCCTATTTGCTTTTTTAAAGGTAAACATTAACATGATCATGAGGAGACTGTGTTTATTTTATGTTTGATGGGTTGGAACCAATTCTGGGTTATTTTTGTCTAAATAAACTTGTTTTCTAATGAATAAATGTTAGACTGACATATAGCAGCTGTTATAATCACTATAGAAAACCTTAAATTTTAGAACCCTCATAGCAACAAATCTTGCCCGGGGTGTTTGTGTGTGTGTGTGTGTGTGTGGGGGGGGGGTACTTTGTCAAAAGCTTTTTTATTAAAAAATAAAAAAGTTATGCCAGAGGGTTAGCTTTATTTGCATAGCACCACTTCCCAGCAATGTCATCTCAGGGCACTTTACAGACAAATCACTTTGAGCCAATTCATGATAAACAATAGCCTAGTTAATGTAAACCAACAGATTGCATTGAAACTTGACTTCAATTCAATCCCCTGTCCTGAGCATGCAAGGGAAAACAGAGAAAAGGAAAAGCTCCCTTTTAACAGGAACCTCTGGCAGAACCCAGCTCAGGGAAGACGTCCATCTGCCTCGTTGGGATGGAGAGGACAGGAGAGAGAAAACAACACACACTGCCAGTAAAGCCTTCTGAGAGAGGAGAAATATACTAATGATAACAATACTTTTATATGTTTACATAGAAGATAAGGAGCAGAGAGATGAAAAGTAAGTACTCAGGGCATCATGGAACCCTCAGCAGCCTAAACAAAGGGATGGCTAGATGTATCAAAACGGAAGGTTTTAAGCCTTAAAGATAGAGCTGGAAGCTGGTTCCATAAGAGAGGGGGCTGATAGCAGAAGGCTCCCATTGTACTATTAGAGACTGTGGCAACCATAAGTAAACCTGTAGTCTGAGAGCAAAGTGCTGTGTTGGGAATATATGGAACTATGAGATCTTTGATATACAATCGAGCTTGGTCGTGGAGAGCTTTATGTGAGAAGAGTTTTAAATTCTATCCTAGATTTGACAGGGAGTCAATAAAGAGAAGCTAAAACTGGATATATATGATCTCTCCTTCTAGTTCCCATCATCATTGATGCAGCATCTTGAATCAGCTGGAAACTTTTCAGGGTATATTTGGGAGAGCCCATAAAAAGAAATTGTAGTAATCCAATCACTCTGAGATAGGATGTACTTAATCCTTGCAATATAACGTAGGTGGAAGAAGGCAGTTCTAGAAACCTGTTTTAAATGTGAGCCAAAGGAGAAATCTTGGTCAAAAATAACTCCAATGTTTCTCACTTTAGTACTGGAAGCCAAATTAATGCCATCCAGATTTATTACATAGCTAGAATATTTTGTCCCTGTTTTTTTAGGTCTAAAGACAACAACCTCAGTCTTGTCTAAATTTAGAAGGAGAAAATTCAGAGTCATCCAGGTTTTTATATCCTTAAGACATTCTTATAATCTAACAAACTGATTTTATCAGGCTTCATGGATAAGTATATCTGAGTATCATCTGCATAGCAATGAAGGTTTAGATCATACTTTTTAATGATATTACCTCACCACCTTAAGGGTTAAGTTCTGGATATGCAAGCTGTGTTTGTCCTTCCTCTTTAGTATAACACAAAAAAGTAGTGGTCCAAGTACAGAACCCTGGGGAACTCCATGACTTTCTCTGGTGCAGGTGGAAGACTCACCATTTATATTAACAAATTCTATCAGATAAATATGATTTAAACAAGATTAATGCAGTTCCTTTAATCCCAAAAGCAGGTTCTAGCCTCTGTAACAGAATGTTGCGATCAGTGGTATTGAATGCAGCACTGAGATCTAACAAGATAAGTACAGACAGGAATCCTTTATCTGAGGCCATGAAAGATCAGTGGTAACTTTCACCAGTGTTATGATGAGCACTAGATCTCGACTGAAATTCTTCAAACTGATTATTTATGCTCAAATGGGCACATAGTTGATTTGAAACTATTTTCTCAAGAATTGTACACCATAAGGGAAGGTTGGATACAGGTCTATAATTAGCTAACACTCCTGGATCGAGTCAGTTTTTTAAGTAATGGTCTGATTACAGCAGTCCTAAAGATTGAAGTGCATATCCTGTCAATAGAGATATACTGACTTGATCTAGTACTGATATATTAACTAAGGAAAATACGTTCTTAGATAGTCTGGTTGGGATGGGGTCTACAATACAAGATCAAGGTTTAGATGAAGCTATCATTTTTGTTAACTCAGAGAGCTGTACAGGCCAGAAATGGCCAGTCATTGGTCCAAACATAAATCAGGATCTACAGATGTCTCTAAGGCTGCTGTGGATAAGACATCATCAATAGTTGGAAAATTATCATGGATTTTCTGTCTAATAGAAACAATTTTGTTTATGTAAAATTTCATGAAGTCATCAAAGTTGAAGAAATAAAAAAATAAAATCAGTCAGAAAACTGAGTAAGGTCGAGGTGGATATTACACTACTGAAGTAGCTTTTCTAATTTCCATTTTGGGTGAGATAGACTAAGAGTCAGGTATTCAAAGGAATTGTAACTAATCTTAGTTCTAGGACTGATCAATAGCCCTGATTTGAAGATTGCTGCCACACCTCCTCCTCGGCCTGTAGTTCTACGAACATGAAAAAGAAGGTCTGAAATTTAAATGTGCTTTTGTTTGGGAGGTGTAAGCACCCACACTAAAAGCCTCTTCTAACTCCAAACCAGCTCATCAGGGTAATTTATCACCAAACCACACAGGGCACAAAACTGCTGCTGCACGGCTCTCTGTGAGTTTGAGCTTTCAAGTAAGTGGCATTTCTGGCTGCCCCCTGCTGAGTGATGCCATGGTGCTTGTTTTGCCTTTGACCTATAAAAACCTGCTGTGAAATCACTGATTGAGCCGGACTGTGTTACAGTCCAGCTTAACACACTTAAAAGTTAACACTTAAAAGTTTTAAGCCTCATAGGGACCACTTTGTCAGCAGTTTCCTAGATCTAATTCATTTGCACTTTACACATGGTTGGTGTTTTTATTGTTTTTCATATATCACTTAATGTAAAGTAAGGGATATTATGCTCTTCTCCCATATGATGCCGACTGAAGCCCTCTTTATTGGAAACTTCAGTCTAAAGCTAGTGGTATTGATTTTAGCCTTATAAACCCCCACATGAGTTTACTGGGACTTCTTATTGATTTTATGTATGTTTAATAGACCACCTTTGTCTTTTTTGTATTAGCTGTGATGATTATGTATTTTTCTAAGTGAGTTCAAGCATGCATCATGATGTCCATCCATTTATGTGTGTTATTTGCTGTCTTGGGCCATTTCTGTCACTTCTTCTACATAAACATAAGAAGGCAGATCTGATGCAGCGAGACGGGGCTGGCAGCTAGCCTGTGTATCTTAGTTAAAGGGCAGTGTGTGCATAATGCTGGCACGTTGGAGTATCAGGGTCTATAATCTCTTCTGCAGCAGTGTCATCATAGTGGGGTCAGAGTCCCTTTCAACAGCATGAAGGGTGGGAAGGAGAGCAGAGTGGAGCTGACAGTCTGGACACTGTGGGCCCCGCTTAGAGGAGCTACAGACCAGCTAGGCACAAGGACAAATGACATATTGCAGCACACATTAGCATTTTCTTTCATTTAGCATAGCATTTAGGTTTAGAATTAAGAAATAATGCAAATTAGTAATATCAGTGAGACTGGTGCAGCACAATAAGCATATCGACTCTGCGTCTTTCATTCTCACATGAATTGACGGGCACTTCTTACGGTATCAGAAAAGAAACTGCTGCAAAATCTGGGGTGGGTCTATTGTTGATGCTAAACCATTCCTCTTGTCACACTGAATAGGCTACTGCAGCCCAGCTTACTGTAGCAGCTTAGCTCAGCTCAACCAAAACAGTGTTATGAAAATAGAAGTGCAAAAACTGCAGATGTTTTTGCAATGTTAAGGAATCAGCCCCTAGTTGCCATATTTATGTTTTGTCCTCTCCATGCGAATACCCCAATAAGCTGTTGGTGCATGTCAAGAGGAGGGAGGGGGTAATGTGCACAGGAGGCAGCTTTTGCAGCTCATGTACTACAAAAAACTCCTTTTTGCAAGTCAACAATTTGAACTTTAGCTGAAGCTGCTTGTTCTTATTCTCGCTGTCTTTTTTCTCTCCTTCATGAGAGCTTGCATCTTAAAATATTCATCCCTTTTCCTTCCTACTTCTCAACTAACTTTTTGTCAAGAGAACAATTTTTAAGCTTTTTTTCCCATCTATGTCTTTACATCTTTCCCGTCTGTGTGGACTGTTTTGTTTGCCCCTCCAGACTCTAGCTTTCTGTCATCGTTATCTGGGTCAGTTTGCAAGTGGAAATTCTCCTTAGTGTTTTCTTTATTTATTTTCCCCATGTGAAACAAAAGGGGGATATCTATTCTTAGCGCTACACTGATAACAGGGGTTGTCCTCCTTTCATTGTTCCAGGTAATATGAATATTGCAAACAAGAGGACTCAATATGAGGGAAATGAATTATTGCTATTTTCCACATGAAAAGGGCCTGTATTTCTTTGTTACACATGTATGTCTAATTTTCTTACACTCTACCTCACTCTCTTCATTTTTCTTCAACCTCATCATTACAAATTGAATGCTGAATGTGTCATTATATTGTTTTCCTGTTCCCATAGTTGGCAGGAGGTATACACAGGAGGCATTTTGACAGTGCCTTTGTGATATTCCCCCAAGGTTCTACAGAGGATTGAAGCATAGCTGAGAAGATTAACACTTGCATGTTTTGTATTTTTCTTCTAAATCCTGAAAGGTAAATGCACCACTGGACACTGTATAATTTAAGGTGTATAAGGATTAAGGTCTGTCCAGCAGAATTATGTCAGAGTAATGTCTTTAAAAGACCATGTGGCTGTAAGGTTATTGCTCAATATAGTATGCAAGTCAGTATTATTACTCATGAATTTTTTCATATACTGAAATTCTTCATTAAAGTGCTATTTTTGAAAAGTTAATTCTTATTGTGATTTCAATTAAGGGAATTGGAAACTTATGGAAAAAGTGTGTAACCATCAGGGTTTATAATAACTTAAAACTGTGGCATATTTTTGGGATTACCTTAATAATATGTCAAACTTCTAATTCAAAGATTAATTTCTGTCTATTTTAGTGTTTTACCAGAATTGAAGCTGATCAAACTCCATTTAGCACAGCACGAAAACCTGGGCTGATGCCCTCCCATTGATTCTGCTTATCTGCAATGCTTTTTTTCTTTCTTTGTCTTTTCTATTTTTTTCCCTCCAACACCTCGTCCCTTAATGCCTGATTGCTTTGCTTCACTTGATAGGTTCTGTGTACGTCAATATTTTAGTCAGAGATTAATTTCACCACCAAATCTAGGCATTGGAAAGCTCTCAGCAATCAGATAACATTTATAAAGCCATGCTTGACCCTGAACATGGAGGATGAAGAGAGACAGAAAGGGTGGCGGCAGTGGAGTGGGGTTTGGTGATGGGGAGGGTGGATACAGCTCATCACTCTCACTTTGGAGTTTTTGAAATTGATGAGATCCTCATCCTCATATTTGAACCAACCAGCCAGGCCGTGTTAACTTATTACAGCCCTAAATCTGCATCAGATGCCCACCCACTTGTCCTTTACTGTTCTATTTCACCTTTTCTTTTTATACCTTTAAGCAAAATATTGACTTTTCTCCTTTTCACAGAGCATACAGACAACGATGCGTTAATCCTTTGCTAAGACTGTACAGTCAATCATATTAAATCCTAATACTTTCAAGGTGACCTCAGGCTTGAATTCGCTGGGCATATGGTCCCATTTTAAGCTGTGATTCAGCAATGGGATGGGAGGGAGGGGGAGCAACATAATTCAAGAACACAACAATGACTATCATTGCAATTTATGCGTTTTCTCCAGCAGACTTCTGATCATAAAACTGCTTCCTTCGTCCTGGGCTCTAGTTCCTACAAATGTCCTCTCCATATGCCCCTTTTGCTCACTGATGTTCCAAAATGAAGCAGCAGCTGGATTAACCAAGTACCACACAATATGTGTAGAGGGGAAAAGAAAAAAAGCAGTAAGCCATTAAATGAACACACCCTTCCAACCACCATTAGCTTAAATGGTTTTACTTTGAAATTTAGATTTTCCTTAATTAGGCCTTTATTTGTCAACCTGGAGCAGAATAAATGGGATTTCAAAGAAACCTATTATAACAAGAGGGTGCATATCATAACAGAGAAGCAAAATAAGCCTCCATCACTGCTCCTTGGCTCATTTACTGTAGCTGCAGCATGTTGCAGTGTACTCTACTCAACAAAAATGCTTTATGGCACTGCTAAGAGATACTGACTGCAGATCCACATATATATCAATTCGTATTATTATTGACAGCTTTGCCCAAGGAGAATTGTTCACAGTTGTGGACTGTAAGGCCCAGAGTGTGGTCTTTATCCCGTTTTGGCATAGATGATTGAGGTGTTTTGCTGTACATGTTGTAGCTGAACACAACGGTGCATCTGTTGCTTGTGTCTGACGTTACACAATGCTGAAAAATGCACAATATCGCTGCTGTAATTATTGATTTTTCAAACATGGTTTATGCTCAGTTAGCCTAACATACTCTTCAGGAGTCTCTTCTTGGTAGGTAAATTAGATCCCCTTCCAGGGTTGGAGAAAATGAACTTGGTGTTAATTTTGCCGAACAGATTGGTGTCTGAAATATGTTTTGTATGTTACATTTCATTTTTTGCATTTATTATCTACCGGTAGAAAGATGGATATACTATTAGGGTGCATTCACACCAGCTTTTTGGATTTGAATCCGAGTCTTTTTTTCTCACAAAGTCTGCTATGTTTGGGGTATTGTGAATGCACAAACGCATTCTGATTCAAATCAAAGAAGCAGACTTGGTCTGCCTACAAACGCAGGTCTCGGTCTATTTCAAGCGGACCAAATATACATAGACGTATATACATAGTGGTATCCTTATGATAGTCCTTAGCTTCTTAATATACTCAGGGCACACTCAAAACGTTTCCATGTAACTGACATGCCTAGCCAACAGAGTTAATGAACAGAGTTCATTAACATTGCAGGTGATATTTCGACTAAAGAAAACACTCCATACATCCTGATAAAGATAAAAAAAAACATCAATAATTACCTAAGAAGAAAAATTACCTCTCTGTGTGTTAAGCTACACTGCTACGTCTTTAACAGCATGACCAGATATGGAAGGCGAAGAATCAATAGTTAGTTGAACTGAATAAGAATGCTGCCCCACTTATAGATCAATTGATGTTCTGCAAAAGGCCATCACAGATAACTTCTAGTGTATAACAATTCCCAGCCCAGCTTTCAGCAGACTGCCAAATCAATCAGATTCCTGTGGATGGAACTAGTGACTACTTGGATGATGTTATTTGTGTGCTTCAATAAACCACATTAGAGTAGCGGTGGTAAGAGGCTCAAACATGCATTAGTCTATACTGTCAATGCTCAGTGTGTGCCTGTGGAGTATTGATCTGCTTTTAGGTTCTTCCAGATGTTGAAAATGAATGCCTACTGACATCTGGGATTATTGTGAGCTACTATAGCATTTAAACCTTTTCACTGTTACTACTTTGCTACTGAAGATAATGGGGTGAATGATCAAATTGAAGGGCCTATGACGTGTTTTTCCATGTTTTCTGGCTCAGCAGAGATAAAAGCATGTACTATCTTCATGCATTTACTCTTGTGAATGAGACTTTTTCCCCAGCAGCTTAGTCACATTCAATCCAGTTTTTTTGTATGGTCAAATTATCCAGGCAGTGCACCATAGAAAGTGCACGCATGTAAAATGCAACTATTTTAAAAGTTTTTGCACTGCAAAAAACCAATCCTTTCTATTCTAGGGAGGGACTTTGCAGGTATTTAGCTTATTGTGAGAAATGGATGGAGAAAGATGTTAGCTTGAGAACAGCAGTAGGTGCTCCCAGGGCGGAACAAGCACGTGTTAAATGTTAGCTATCATAGCTTGGTTCTAGCAGTCTGTTATTTGCTCAACTTGGCAAAGATTGCTAGTAACCTTTAGCTCCCGCTTATTTCTCTGCATAGCTTGTACTACCCTTTTCTTTCATGGTAAGAAGTTATTTATGCAAAAAAAGGCAGCTGCAGAAGCTAATGATTTGTGTTCATGCTTTTTGTTCACTGAGTGACCCGAAGTATTTATTTGTTGCTTCAAAAACTGCTCAGAGGCATTGAGTTACTCACACAAGCAACCATAGTTTGCATGTACCAACCCCAACACACTTTACATTTTGTATATAACAGAAGCCAATAGCAATTAGCCAACAGTGAAGTGTATAATCACAATTAGTGATCTAGTTTTTGGCAGATATTTTCTGCCTCAGTTGATATTTGACCACATTTCCCAAATCATAAACAATCAACCAGGGAGTATACAAAAAATTAAATGGTAAGAAACTAAAAGATGATATAATCCGTAATATTGCACAAATGATGTGACTGTAAGCTATTTCAGGCAGAGAGCTCGAGCTGCTGTGCTGCATCCCCTGTGATCTGCCTCAAACGTTCATGGTACTTATCAAACATAGATATCCAATCTGGGTGGTCTATTTAAGTTGCACGCTTCCACCATTTTTGCCTCAGGCTTGCTGTAGCCACTGCTGCTGCAGTTGCCCTGATCACCGCACTCTGCGTCCTTTTGTTTTGAGCCCCTCCGCCTCTCCAGCATCCACCTGTAGGCTCTGAGTAAAAGAGAAAATATTGGTCAGTATTCAGTCAAACATTTACTTGGTAAAAAAACAAAAACATGAAACCACCGAACTACAATTCTCAAAGTTTTTTTTCCATCAACTCGTGAGTTGTCGGACTGAACTGCAGGATCCAATTCTGAATTAAACATGTAAGACTAGATTTGAGGTGAAATTTTGCAAAAAAAAAAAAAAAAAAAAATGCATTTTGTTTGTTACAAGTTAATTTTGTTTACAAGCTGTGGTAATAGCCATTGTAGTTGTGCATATTCATGAGCCACCATCACCCCTTTGCACTACCTTTGAGCAGACAAACACTCGTATTTTAAGGAGGATGCTCATCCCAGGAGAAAACTCTGACTCATTGTGAAATAATTACAACCTATTTGGAGTTGTGATGGATGCAAAGCTAATCTGGAGGTACCTAACATTAAAAAAAAATGACTGAAGTGATAATGCCATGTTAACTTTAATTTATGGTCAGATTGTACTGCACTACTTACTGATACTAGTTACCCTGAATAATAATCATGTTTATTTCATGGCCCTGTCAGAGCTTCTGCAGGGTGCATAAAGAATATAGCAAAAAGTGCACATCTGCAAGTAAAACAAAGTTCTGTTCGATGGATTCTGGTGAGACTTTTTAGTCATACATACACATGCAGATTACTAGAATAATCCACACCAGCAAATGTACGACTGATTGGACATCCCATCTCCCAATCAAGATGGGACAACAACTGTACAACACTCAAAAGATCTCATACTTACATCTTATAAAGCTGGAATGCATACATATGATGCATTAGACAAACATTAATGATCCATGACACACCAACACCACAGTTTGGAGTACTGGCAGAGTGATGACTTATCGGGCTACAATATAATTGATTACTAGTTGCATTTGGTTCAGTACATTGAGCACTTATATAAACATTAAGTTGATGTATTTAAACATATAACAATAACTTTAGGTATTACAGTTGGAATTGCAGTTTTTGATTAAAATTACCATCACTTAAGCAATTTGAATGTATCACACAATGAAGCCTAAAATGTCCTGTGGTTGTTGAAAACTGGCGATTGAAAACAGGCAACGTTAGAATAACAGAGCTAGCAGGAAACCCTCTACCACTCTGACGGTGATGCCGCTGCTCCCTTCTCACTCTGAAACATTGAAGATTGATGTGTTCATTTAACATTAGCTTCCAGCACCACAAAGAGGATAAGCACCTGGGCTCTAAAAATACCTCCTTTTCAGATCATCCGAGGAGGAGAAAATCAGATGAATGAAATTACACTTCAAATGGAGACCCATTCATATTACACTGTCCTCCCTGCCAGGGATCCAGTGTGTTCACAGCAACGCTTCGCTTGCTTCTGAGGTATTGATATTCATATGGAAATGCTACCCTTTATTAACATAATAACATAAACAAATTGAGGATTAGATTTGAGTCCAAGGAAATAGTTAGTGGGGCACTTTTGGCAGGCTTACTTGTCAACAGCTGTGCGTCTCAGCCCAGCATGATGTATGCTTATCATGCAGCCGAGAAGCTTGTGCAGCTGCGTACATACATGTGTGTGCATATTTCTCTGGTGTTTAATGGAATGTCATTATGTATCTATAAGCTGGTTGTCATAGAAACTGTGCCAGGCAGTGCATAGTTTCTCAATTTTCAGGGCCTTTATTGCTTCAATGGTCTCAGAAAAGCAGCCCCTGGGTGTCGAAAGCCAACAATTAACAAAGCTGTGTCACCTATTTAAGGTTTTTAACAAATGTATGTAAAGGAAAATAGTATCACAGAGCTAAGACAAAAAATGGCAGCTCTTCAAAATTGTTCTTTATTCTTTATTTGTGTTTATGCTAAAAAAAATTCCTCTAATACCAGTTTGTATTTAGATTAAAAAACTTGTGTACTAGTGTGTGAATGTGGTACAAGTCATACATCTGCATCAGCATAATTTAAGTGGTTCAAGTGGCTCAATAATCCCACCAGAGTTGGGGGGTTGCTAAAGGTCACACACTTAAAATAGACACTCCCTGGTATGGCAGCATATTAAAACCCAAAACAGAACAAAAAAAAAAAAATCCAGTGTCACTCCTATAAACAGCATTTTTTTTGTCTTTTTATGGAGATATTATTCAGCAGCTGTGTCACCTTTCATCACTCAGTGCCTCTGTCCATGTAAGTGAGACAGAAAGAATGGGGATGTGGTCACTCAGTCATGTCTAAGAAGACCTTGGAGGACCAGAGAGTTTTGCCGCCTAGACTTGACAGCACAAAGCTGATAGATTGGTTCACCCAGCACAAAAGAAAAAGACAGAAAAAGACACCATAACCCAGGGCCAGACTGGGACAAAAAGTCAGACCGGGAGACATTCACTCACTCAGCCCACCCCTACTCATATAATGCACTCATATGCTCACACCTATGTATGCACAACCACAGATCCATGCACCCACATATAGGTAAGTAATCGTCAAAAGCCCATTACTCCATTTCAAATTCAAATCCAATTTATATTTAACAGCCATGAATACAAAACAAAAAGCCACCAGTTCAGTGCTTTTTACCTCCTCACTCGAGAAAAGGTTCAGTACAACAGCACAGCAGGATTCCTGGATTGATGAGCAAAACAACATAACTGTTTTGTTTTTCTGTTAATTTTTTTATGCCAGATTACTATAATAAATTTAAAAGAAAATAAAAAAGCTGACTCAACTGTCCAACCTTATCAAGGGTTCCCAAACTTTTTCAGCCCACCTGTAGAGCCATGTTTGGTTCAGCAGAACCCACCATTCTGGTCATGTTTAAATGTTTAGGTATAGGTTACTGTAAATCCTACACATTTGTTACTCATTCTTGTTACAATTACTTGTCCTGCTGTTGCTCTGCACCTGCTGCTAGTTCCTCTTTACTACTAGCACCTCTGAAGCACCTGCATTATATCCAGATTTGCTGCACACACACACACACACACACACACACACACACACATGTATTTCAAATTGGACCTGTGAACATAAACGTCACACATCGAACAGCCATAATAAGTTGCAATCATATCATTTATAGTAAAACCAGATAAACACACTGACAAACTGATTAATTCAAAAGTTCCCTCATCAGCATTTAACCTGGACTAATGAAATGTTCTTCACTCTCACAGTTGTGCAACTACTAGTGTTGGACAGGGACAGATGTGGACAGACTGTTATAGCCAAGCAGCCAAGTATTAAAATATCCACCTGTCAGTTTAATACAACACAAATAACTAACTAATTATTTTACTTTATCCAGGTTATACCAGGAAACCCCAAAAATGACCTAGTGTAAATTAACAGTTGGCATCCATTTGTAGTTCTGTGTTTGGGCTGATGTGAGGTTTAATAATAGAATAACAAACCAGTGCAACATTTACAATAGAATGAAGGACAGGAGCTAGAAGGCCTACAGAAACAGATAATATCCTGGCAGAAAATTACCTGTGCAATTTACCTGTTAACGGTGGGGACACTTCTGTTTACCTAAAAAATATAAAATTCTGTACTTTCACAATAAACTTCCTGTTGCATTCACAGAATGACACCACACTGTAATAAAGGAAATAATTGAACCAAATTAAATTATTTGCTTCAATTGGTAACAAGTGACTGATTAAAGTTTATCCAACATCAGTTATTAAGTTCATTATCTGCACTATTTTTACCCCCGAGTTCTACACATGACTTGGGTTTCTCTCCCTTTAGCGTCCAAACAAACAGAACTGGACATCCCAACAACAATAATGTGATAAATATAAATATAAACATAGCTATAATGTACATGATAAGATATGGCTGAATATGCATTTCCCAAAAATCCTTGCAAGCCTGCACACTTGGTTCTGTGGATCTGTGAATCTGGAGAATAGTGTGTCATTCAGATCCTGAGGCTGTCAGGAACTTTTTGAACTTTGAAAGTAGAAAACTAATTCTAGATTACTCCAGACCACACCTCAAACACATTTGGGTTGGAAGAAGAGTTTTCATTCCCAAGATGCATTGCATGAATTCAAATAATACAGATAAAACTACTGTGAAAATTCTACAGTACATTTGGTTGTATTTTTACAGGTTGTGTGGGTATATATCCTATAATGTTAGTTATGAACCTTTAATGTAGCATGAATACTTGAAAAGTCAGTGACATTCCTCTGGGTCCTCTGTGACTACATTATTTTTGTGTGCAACCATTTACCACAGTCAAACAGGCAGCAATAACCCAATTTGAAGGAAAAATCTTCTAAATTTCAACTCATGTGCCCCCTGGTGAGAGAATCCTCTGCCATTTCAGCGTTTATCCCCAAATCTTATCTGTTTCATTAGCTGCAGGGGATCTGCTACTTCGTTCATTCTCATCAGTCCTTGTGACAACTTATGGAGGAAGGAAAAGTGGACGATCAGACTTTCTAATTAGGCTGAATTTAGCATGTTCATTCTAATCCAAGCAATCGTCGTGCCACGCGCTCCAGCCAACAGCTGCATGACCTGTACGGAGTATTAATTGCAATCTGTTAGTTATAAATCTTAATTAACCCCCCTCACCCTGCATCACAACCAAAATTAACCATTTTTTCTAATCAAATTGAATTTATAGCTGAAAATGCCTCCTTTGTACTGCTTGCGAGTTAATTGGGCAATGCTTGAGTAAGACGGTGAATCAAAAGAAACAGACGTAACAGTAGGGCAGAGTTTACTGAAAGGACTACAAATGGACAAAGTTGACTTGTATAGCAACTTCACTCTTAATCTGTTTAATTACTTTTCTGTAAACCATAAAATAATCTCACATCGAAAAATGCAAAATAATCTGCGTCTAGTGTTGTGCCAAAAATAAATAGAGATGTGCACGATGAGGGAGATTCTGCAGCTCTCATTTGTGTTTTTGTTTTGTCAGAAAAGCTCTTTCAGATGTGCCCGAGCTGAGGAAGATTTCACTTTGAAACTGGACTAATTGCTCTTGTTAGGAATTGGCAACACACTCACCAGATCATTTCAGATTTGGAGGATAATCAAAGGGCCAAAGAGATTATTGAGTCTCTAACCCAGCCTAATTACTCATGTCACATACAAACAATACAAGGCTTTGAAGTTTGTCGCAGAACAACAGCATTATGCTTCATTATAACACAAAGAGAGACGTCTACACGTGCAGCCCTGCAGACAGTGGTCGGTGCAGAACGTGAAGACTTGGATTAGATTGACAATGTGAGGGTCTCTTGACATCTGTGAGGAATCTGTCTTGTTCTGTGAATGTTAAAGAAATTACTCTCTATGTCACACAAAGAAGGTGGATAAAATTCTGACATTACCACTGCATGCTGTAAATATGAAATAAAACTATGGTTTGTATCATGGGGAGGTGAGGTGAGTTTGGCTTCCCTGAAAACACTCACCTGAGTAGGCTAAAAGCTAAAAGCCAACTTTCAAGTTAGACTTTCTTTTTTCCATAGGGCTCCTGAAATTACTGAAATCAATAGTATGATGCCAGCATTATACACTGAACTCTGCGCTAATTATTGGATTTACGTTGCCACCCTACTGCTCATTTGCACTTAGTTGCTGAATGGATCAGTAGCAAGTTAGTTACTGAGAAAAACTGTAAAAAAATTTTTTTTTAAAAGGAACAGTTTTACAGTCCAGACCACTGTGACTGCCACAGACTACTAATGATAAGATAACATAAGATACTTTATCGTCATTATAAAAATAATGTATAATGAAATTAGCCCTGTCAGTATACAAACTCGTGGCTAGTACTATAATCAGTACATGCATACATACAAATACACACAAAACACATATTACAGACAGACAGATAGACAGACAGACAGACAGACAGACAGACAGATAGACAGATAGATAGATAGATAGACAGATAGATAGATAGATAGATAGATAGATAGATAGATAGATAGATAGATAGATAGATA
>JBAMHW010000026.1:20495949-20507676 GCA_037177495.1 Rhadinocentrus ornatus | reverse complement strand
GATAGATAGATAGATAGATAGATAGATAGATAGATAGATAGATAGATAGATAGATAGATAGATAGATAGATAGATGAGTTTTTACAGATCTGTATCTGTTACCAGATGGTAAGAGTTCAAAAAGGTCAGGGGCGGGGTGAAACTGGTCCTCGAGAATGTTTAGTGACTTCTGTAAACAGTGAGAGTCAGGGCTGGTAGGGGGGAGTTGGTGATGTGCAGTTTCTACAAGTCTCTACAGATCCATCCTGTCAGCTGCAGAGCTGCTTCCATACCACACCAGGATACTGTAGGTCAGGACGCTCTCTATGCTACAGCGGTAGGAAGACACAAGCAGGTGCTGTGGGAGATTAATCTTCCTGAATGATCTCAGGAAGGACAGTCGCTTCTGTACCTTTTTAACCAGCATGTTGGTATTTACAGTCAAGACGGACGGTAGTCCTGTTTAACATTGATGTATTTTGTGATTACGATGATGATGCAAGTGTGCTTCTCAATTAAGACACATGATCCATTCTGGTTTAGAGACTGACTCACTAAAGAAGCTGTTTTTTCAGCAGAAATTTGTGTTTCTTGTGTTCTGTAAGCCACATGGGCAGTGACCACATAGTTTGTTTTCTTGTAGTTTTAAAAACAAACTCTCAACTCTATTCAGTTTTCAATTTTCATCGCAATCCACTGGCAAAATGAAAGGATAGTGACATTGACCCTTTGACAGCCTCTACCATTTGGTACAGCGTTTTTTTTCTGTGACTATAATGAGTTCAATTAAAAATGTGTGGAAATAAACCTGCCTGAAGCAGAAGTACAGGTACACGCACATAGTTTCGGATCATTATTAGGGTGGAATCCCTAATAAAAATCCTTGGCATGGTGCGGGCGCTTTACCTTATTTTTTGTTTCCTGAGGCACTGGACCCTTCGCTCGGGCCGCTCTGGATTGCCGGTCTTTGGCCGGGCCAGCAGCTGCCTATCTTGGCCCACTGGGGCCTGTGCCCCAAGACTGCGGGGGCCTTTGGCTGTGGCTCTCTTCTGCCACCCTCTGGGTGGGGCTTGGTTCGTCTTTGGGGTGGGGTAGCTTGGGTTTGTGCGCCGGGGTTGCTGCTGAAGGCCCAGGTCTCTGGGCTGCCCTAGTTTGCCTCTAGCCTCCGTAGAGGCGTGGTCGCATTTGTATGATCTCATTGATCACTCCGCATTCCTCTTCCTCTGCATGCTGACACAGTCACTGAGTCGTCCAGTGGGGTTACACTAAGAGATCATTTTTCTTTTTTTTCTGTGAGTTTGTATGTGGTTGGTGTTGTGATTTGTTTGTTTGTCTTTTTTATTTGTTCATTATTTAATCACTGGCAGCTCTGTTTTTCTGTAAAAACCGTAGGATCTTTTCTCATGTGTTTATGTACAAATGTAGCAGTTTGTTGTCTGATATTAGTGTGGATTGAAGGGTCGTTGTCTTCTGTCTGTGGTGTTTTTGTCTCCTTTTTCTTCTTTCTGCTTTAGCTCCTTTTTGCTGTCTTCTATCTTTTTCCGTTCCCCCACGGTCAGGTCCAGCAAGATTACATAGATTCCATGATTCAAAGTAAATAAATAACAATAAATAAATAAAGGAATCAAACTATCAAGAGGAGCCTTATACCCATAAGCCTCCCCTTGGCAAATCAAATTAGCTCGGCAAAAAAAAGCAACCAGACTATCATTCTGCTTGCTATGATGCTGGACAGGACAGGTTTAAAAAAAAATAAAGATATATAAGTAATTTGTTCAAGCACAAACACATTTTCATGAATTTGGATGGTTGGTTGTGTATTCTTATAAATGAGGTAAGGGATATATAAAGATTATCTTGCAGAGTGTTTGAAATCATTCCACTGTGAGGGGAACATCATCTGCAGAGGGGCTGAGAAAAGTTCATATAATTATGTTTTCTGGGAACACTTCCCTCACAGTTAAATGTAACATCTTACCCTTAAGGGAGCTCCTAAAGTGAATAACTGTTGAGAACAGTGCTGATGGCTTTTAAGAGGCTCAAGCAGAGGAGAAAATGGGAGAAAGAAAAGGAGGGGGTGCAAATATTCTCCAAACCCTGAATGACAGCGAGGTAATGAAACGCGACAGATTAGATCAAGCTGGGATAATGTTTGTGGTCGATCTCATTAAAGATTCGTCATCTTGCACCCAGCGTTAAAATGGCAGGAACAAAAGTGATCGCAACAGTAAGATATGCAGAACTGAAGAAAACAAAAAGGCAGTGATAATGTTCCTCTTGAGGGGATTTAATACTCACCAACTTACTGAGATAATGGTCATCAACTTATTTCTTGTTGCTCTGGTTTAAAGTAGATTTACTAGACCAGTCAAAGCTGCCTCTTAGACTGTCCAGTAAACTTAGCGTTAAAAACTGAGCAAGCTTCCCCCTTAATATCAAACAGATTAAGCACCAGAATCATCAGCACGGCTGCTGAGCATGGGCTGCTTTAATAAAATGGCTTGTAGTTTATTCAGCAGGGTTGTTCAGTATTCCTAGTTACAGCACATCTTAATAGAGAATAAATTCTATAATTAGGCCCATTGATGCCACAGTCGATTCTCATCATTTCTTATTATCTCATTATCAGTAAAAGTGTGTTCTAATTTCCTCTGTTATAGCAACCACTCACACCTCACGAAGAGATCATTCACATCCCCCTCACTGTGCTTTCTGCCCTTGTTCAAACTATGAGACTTCTTAGAGATGTGAAGGCTAAGTTAGGACTCAGAAAGTCTAAATTAAACCCCTGGCCTTTTGGAGTAATATGCTCTGGACAGATAAGTCAAACATAGAGTTGTTTGGTCTCTGTAACAGCAGATGTCTTTGAAACAGATCAAATAACCTCATTCCATATGGGCAGCATGTTGCTGGAGATGTTATGCTACAGAGTTGCTTTTGCAGCCGCGGGGTCTGAGCAGCTTGCAGTCGCTGATTCTTATGCACCCATCTGGTGACAACGTTGTGAAATATTTTCTTGCATGGCCATGAGATACTCAGTTGTGAGAATGAGATATTACACGGCCACAGGTTGGTACTGCATCAGAATATGACTTCTAGAATATGCAAGATCAAGGATAAAGAGCAACATTTTACTTGGATCTTAAACCAGTGATTTCATGTCATTATGTTTTGTATTAAAACCTTGTCACTCAAGATATATTTGACTAATTTTTAAGCTCTTTTTGTCCTCTTATCTCATCAAAATGACCAAACACAGGTTGGATAAACGTATGGGGTAGAGTTCTAATCTTTTATTTTAAATTGCAAGGCATGAAATAACAAGCAAATACGTGTAAATCAGGTGTTATTGTACTGTTGCATGAGATATTCCTGTTCAGGCCAAGAATTATAATAAAATGAAAGCAAATCAAATTTACCCATGTTTTATTTGTCATAATGCTCTGTAGTTCAAAGCCAATACAGATTCTGTATCTGGTGTTGGGCACCCTTAAGCAAGGTCAATGTTTAGTTAACTGGTCCCCACATCTTAATAATTGTGAGATGGCAATAATGACTCATTCTCATGCCTTAGTGTCTCATTTTTACACAATAAAATATTTTCTACTGATTCCAACAGATGGGAACCATGGATTCTACAACAAATTCTGCATTACAAACAAGGACGCTTGGAAAATAATGTGAACCCATCTGTGTAACTGTGGGTGGAATTCATCCAAATAGGCTCCTTAGCACACTTGTTGGGTGTATTTAAATTTTGCTGTGACTCTAAGAAAGCACTGAAACATCCTGCAATTGAAGGACTTCATTTTTTTATTTTATTTTTTTATTTTTTATGGACAAATGGTCAAAGGATTTTAGCAAAGTAGCGTAAGAGACTGCTGGACAATTGTGTGAAATATGCTAATTATTTCTCCTTGAGGGGTCAAATCCAGCCTCTGAGGCCTCTTACATTCCACATAGATGAGTATTATATGTATTTATATTTACATTTTGTTCAGATTAGGTTAGGAGAATCCATTTTTGATGTCCAAAAATGTCAAAAAGAGCCTACAATGTCCACACAAATACAGTGTGTATGTGATCATGCAAGGATAACCCCTTTGCCAAAAGTTGTGGGTGTAAACATAGCTGAAAACAATCCATATTATTCCCATTAGGGACATGAATTCAAGCATTCCTTTTAAATCTCTGCTAAGCCTCTGCATAGCTAAAGCTTAACAATTTCAAGGACAAAGTAGAAACAAAAGGACTTTTTCTGCAGAATCGATGAAGTACATGTTATGAAAGCTACTCAAGGCTGGAAAATTTTCAGCATCGCTTGTAATGCAATATTTGTTTGGTTGCTCACATTTATGCCTCGTGCAAGATGATGCTGTATGCATGGTGAACTCCCCCATACAAACCGTTTTAGTCACTAACATCTTTGTTGCTTTCGACCTTTTGTTTAAATAATGTAGAAACACAATGTTGTCAGCCAGCGTTTATCAACTACTCGGTAATAAAACTTAGCAAAGAGTAGTAGGGAGCTAGAGGGCATATTGGAGTGAGTCTATAAAACAGATATCTGCCTGAGGATGGCAACAGTTTCTAATAAAGTACCAAACAACAGCCTTGGCTACACTTTTTGATTTTGGGCCAGTTTTTATCCACACAGAGTGGTGCAGCAATAAATTTTTGCTATCCTGGACCTCCAGAGTTCTTTTTTTTTTCTTCTTCTTCTTTCTTTTAGTGAATTTGCTTCTTCAACTCCCCATAGTGCAACAAAATCACAGTAGATTACAAATAGTTGAGATTTTTAAACATCTAAAAAGTCTAAACTGTGTGGAATATCACAAATAAAACATGTTCTGCATGTGTTGTAATAAAGATAGATCGGACTGATGCATGAATCAGCTTGATTGATCTCATTATAATAAGCTGTTATGTTTAATGGTTATTATCGCAGCACATTAGGAAGTTTAAGTGCCCCTGTTACATTTTTCTGAGTCACACCTGTAAGATTCTTCCTTGACAAGCATTTCTTAATCAGAATAGCTAAAATTATACTCAGCGGTGCCTGATTAGATGAGTCGTGACTGCTGTATTTTCAGAACAAGAGAATATATTTTTTTAAAAAAATTTACAAAGTGAATTAGTTTTTGGGTAGCTTTACTGACCACTGGTGTCATGTGCACAAACATGTGGCTGGATATCTGATTGTGTGTGTGTGTGTGTGGGTGTGTGCCCTTGGTTTCAGTTTTAAGTTTTTTTTGTGTGTGCATGCGAGCTTGCATCAGCGCATATCTCAAGTTTTTAAAGTTGACCTTCTCTTTCAGACTAAATGTTTTCTACGTCAAGCTCTATTCCGAGTCATCATTCTGCAGGAACATTTGCACATAGTTAAATAAGTGTAGGCGTGTGTGTAAAAGAAGAAATAGTATGTTTGTGTGTTTAAACGCTGACTACCCTGTCCCCTCAGCGGATCGTGTCGCTCCTGTTTAGATCCCATATGAGCCAATCCAAAGTGAACAGAGCTGGCCTATTCTGCAGCCTCAGTTCCTCTGGTATATGGCTGGCTGAGTGGCGGTAATTGCCTCCCACTCTGCCAGTTCATGCTTTCAAAAGCTGCTCAGAATGCAGATTTAAACCATAGCTCTCATTAGATTTTACTATGTAAAGCGGTGTGTCCCAACCACCATGGCAGACCGCACTCTCGCCATACAAACCGCGGTACTCTAGTATAGGGAGAAAACAGAACTTCTGGCTTTAGGCAAGGTCATTTTCCAGTGAGATGTGGAGTTTGGAGAGAGATGCTTGCTTATCTAAATAGAAAGGTCATTTACAGGATATGTAAAGAAGCTCCGACAAAAGATGTCAAGACCAGTTAATGCTCCATTCTTGGAGAAAAGAGGTGGAAGCGGGAAGACAATGGAAAAAACATAAATGGATTTGCCTTGATATCTTCAATAAAAGTGGAGCTTCTGAACCAGTGCAGGCATCACAAGAATGGAGGAAGTAAACACAAGTACAGCGTACACACAGTATTTGTCTTTCATAAGCTTCAAACTGCCAGAATATCCCAAACATCCCTCAGGCAGCAACTCAAATGATTTCAAACCAATATCGTATTCTCAATATACAGTGGTGCAATGCTTCTTTCTTGCAATTCCAGCTCAGACATCTGTTTGTATGGATGAGCACACGGGGGAGAATACTCCAGAGGCTCTCAGCTATTGAGAAAAAATGCTTGCGTGACTTCCCATCCCTCTAATGCTTTTTGCTTTCTCAGTGCAGATTGCCCTGGAGGACACAAGTGCGTAACTGGCACATGCGACTATCCCACCTACAGTGTTACTCTAAAACACACATACATTCTAGTATATGCAAATGCACACACACACGTGTGTTTATATGCATGGACACACATACACAGGCCACAGGACAAACTCGCATTCTGGCTGGTGGCTCATGGTCACATGGCTACATCAAAGATGTGTGAAAGCACACGTGCATATGTCAGTATGAGTTCTTAATTCATGCAAAGCATATGTATCTGTTATTGATGGAGTGTTTGTAGACAAGAGCAAACTTTTTACATCAACATAAGGCATGAATGATGCGCTAACCCAATGCCCATGTCTCGTAATGCCAGAGGTCAAGTAAATGACAACATGTTTGCCTCATTCTTGTTCTCTTTCTTTTGCCTGATCTCATTTTGGACACTCAGGTAAAAAAAGAAATATTCTGCAAAGCTTTACAGTCCAGTTTGAACTCCATGTTGATTTTAGCTGCATGTGCAGGCATGTATGCTGTTTATATGTGCAGTCAAAGTTGTTGTCATGCAGGTAAAACTTTGTAGGTGTTACGATCACAAATCACCACAGCTGTATAACATAGCTTGATTTGGCTATTCAAATTAGCAATTTGTATTACACTGGGTCACTCTGGGGGGTTTGTTGGTGACCCATTCTTGAGAGACTTTCAGTTTTACGCATGAGATAACAGACATGTGCAAAAACCTGCTATGAAATTAAAATCTTCCTGCCTAACATCTGCCAGGAAAGTAAACAGCAATCTTTCCCTAAATATCAGGTTGTCCTTTACCCACAGCTTCCGCCACATATTAAAATCGTTGTTAAAGTAATCCTGGATTACGTAACAGCAGCTGCACGACAGATGTTGTGACCCACTTGAGTGTCACAGTTGTGATTGGTATGGATTTAGAGTGCTTATTTGATGCTGAATGGGATTTGTATGTGAGATGAGAAATGTGGGAACACTGTCTTATAGAAGTGACTGTAAAGTTGGATCTTATCCATACCACATTTAAACAGAAGGTATCATTTGTACCTACAGATTTTTTTTTTTTTCCCTGTAGAGCTCTATGCCTATTTTTTTAGGTTTCTGCTCAAAAATTGCATACACAAAATGAAATGAGAATATCTCTTCAACATCAGGCCTTTTTGAATACTTCCCATAGTCAAAGTAGAGGGAACATTTTTTAGATGTGTAAATATTAGTATGTGTTACTAGCGAAGAGTAAATGAAGATGGCACCTAACAAAATGAAAAAAGTTTCAGGCTTGCCAAAAAAAAAAAAAGAAGTAAAGTGAAGTGAAGTGAAGCAGAACAAACTTGGAAAAAGTTTAGTGGAGATAGTTCAGGCAAGATTTCCTAAATGGCAATTTTGGCCCAGTTTGGCACCATCTGTTCTCATCCCTTAGGTGGGGGTCCTCGGGTTTTAAAAGGTTTAACTGAGGACACCTTTTGGACCAAATTTTCCGTGATTCAAAGAATGTAAAAAGACACAAGGCACCACCAAAGTGTTGCACTGTGGTACTATGGTGGTTATATGTAACGTACAAAGTCACATTATTCTCTTTTTTTTTTTTTTTAATTGAAAGAAGTTTCCAAGTGGCTAAAAAGGCTCGCCAGCGTCTCTTCTTTTACAGAAATTAAAAGAACTAACTCAGAACAAAACTATTCTTTAAAATTATTATCGGTGTGGCATCAAAAGTCTTCTTACCAGCTCTCTTACCGTCTGGTTATGCAATCTCACTGTGAAAGAAAAGAAAACTACTCGCTCTGCTCACAGGATAATAGGCTGTGACCTACCAGTTCTGGAGGACATGTACAAATCTAGACTCTTAACAAGAGCTTTACAGATCATCAATGATCCCTCTGGCCACCTTGCTACAGAGATGTTCGACCCCCTGCCCTCAAGGAAATGATATTGCGCTATTAAATCAAACTAAAAGTTTTTTTTCCATGACTTTGAACAATGCACTTTGAAATACCTCAGACATGCACTTTACTGATTTAGCTACTTCTTTTACTGCTATTTATTTATATAGTGTTTTTATTGTTTCTTAGTATTATGCGTTTTAGAATGTGACCATGTGTTGTATTTTCAGGCTTGTGTTTCTATTTTATTTTCCTGGTAAATGTTGACAGTGCACTTGGAGTTGTTTGCAACTGTTTTCCAGTGTGGTGTCTTCTCTGCAAATGGCAAATAAACTGAACTGAACTGTTGAAAAGTTGAAAAGTTTGTCCGGTGCTATGTCCTATAAGAGTTTCAGAAGTCGGCTTTGATTTCAACTGCCTGATTTTAAAATTTGTCACAAACATCGAGAATGTCTAAAAAAAAAAAAAAAAAGATACACCAGATAGAAAGGAATGGCTCTTCAATCAAAACCAAAACTGCTACGTCTGTACAGAATTCCAGCGGAGTGCATCCTATGGCTATTGCTGGAAAACAGAGCTGGCAATCATCGGGAGCACCTATAAGAGATGAGCCAACAAGCTGCCTTGGGAAAACACGATTGACAAAAACAACCAAAGCACCAAGAGCAAACAAGAAACTAAAATAAAGTAACTATTGGTGAATAAACCTACAGGACAGTGAATGTGTCAGTATGGAGGTGTGGTACTGTACAATGAGTAGTATAGTAAAATAAAATGGAAAGATTGAAGATTAAAGTTATTAATGCTTCCTTTAAAATGTCTGAACTTGGATGACCGACAACGCCACCTGGGGTGTAGGACCCCAGAAAAAAAAGGACACAGGTTTGCTAGTGTTGAACAGAAAGAGACATGGTTAGAAGTTACATATTTATTTCAATGCAAAAATATAAATATCCAAATTGAAATCAATCACACAAATGTAAAATCTCTATTCAATCTACCAGTAGAGGGCAGCCGACAGGGGGAGCAACAAAAGGGCAAAACCTGGGCTTTCAGCAGCAGTCCTAGAGCACAAAGGGGCGGCAAGGTAGAGCGGTCATCTTGTAACCCAAGGGTTGCCGGTTCAATCCTCGGCCAAGTCGAGTTCATGTCGAGGTGTCCTTGGGCAGGACACCTAACCCCTAATTGCTACTGATGAGTCGTGGTGAGCGCCTTGCATGGCAGCTACTGCCATCAGTGCGTGAATGGGTGTGTGAATGGGTGAATGTGATGTATACTGTAAAGCGCTTTGGATAAAAGCGCTATATAAATACCGACCATTTACCATTCATCCACCCTGAAGGTGGCAGAGGACCCAGCCTTCCTTCACGACCATGGGGCACAGGCCTCAGTGCCCCTAGATGGACAGACACTGACCCCGTTGGGTACTGGTGGGCAGAGGGGCTCCACAAGCCTGAGAAACATCTACCTATGGTCTGGGAACAGGGGTGATGGGCACTGAGCACTGGAGTGAAAAGAGTCATTTTACACAGACTGTGTTGAATATATACGCCCTTGACATGACAAAGATGGAGGGCTGAAAGTGGTCACATTGCATCAGCATTGAGCATGCATGAGCAGCTGACAGGGCAGCCTGACTGGAGCTCGGTGATGATGTAGCCAGTGCGCAGCAGGTAAAGGGCTTAGGGTCCATTACACTTGAGGCATTATGTGGGACAGTCAGAAGGGGTCAGTTAGCATAACCAAGCAGCCACCCATCAATAATGAAATGAATCACAGTCAATATAATTTGGCATCAGTATCTGAGCTCTTTGATCACTACAACCTGAAAACTGGTACCAAAGTGGAGAAATTAAGGAGCTGAGATGACAGAGAACTAGCTAGTACATGGATACAGTTTTTGAAATCTTAATTAAATATGCCATACGTTTGTGTGTTGCCACAAAACATTCAGATTTTGGCTTTTTTAAAGTAAGTGCACAGCAAGCAGCCTATTGCTCTTTATGGAGAGGATGGCTTTTCACCCCAGCTCTGGACGCTCTGTCAAATAAGATTAAAAGCTGCTTACTCATTATTGATAGCTGCTTGCAGTAATGACCCGTAGTAAGAGAGTCATCTCCTTTGATGTTAAAAACACTGGCTGCACTGGACATTTCCCACAGCACTTCTCTCTTGCGGGAACGAGCCCTTTGATGGCTGTTAGATTTCTGTGAATTATTCTACATTGCAATGCTTGTTCTGAGTCTGATCAGCTTTGATCTAAAAAGCGTCTGTCTGAAGTATTTTTCTTTCCACTCCCCTTCTTTGGCCCACCCTGAAGTCAGTTGACAGGGAGGTTAGATTTCATAAAGCCCCTGGGATTGTGTGTGTGCATTTCATTTGTATGTGTTGGAAAGATGACAGAAGTTACATTTAATTGAGGGGTTCTTATGTTAGCTGAAAAGATAAGGGGGTATGTCATGAATGGCATACTAAATGACCACAGCCCGTTCTCCTCTATATTCTGAAGGAATATAGAGGAATATTCCTCTATTCTGAACAGTTGGCTCACAGCATTTATTTCACTTTGTTTTTCACACAGCCTAGAATTATGTTTGTGCCATAATGTTTATGTTTACATTATCTGTTAGCACACCTGCTTCAGTCTGAGTCGTGCAGTTCTGATTGTAGACCATGCCAGAGGCCCATTGCTGAGCAGCCACCCTTTACAAACAGCAGGCTGCACAATGAGATGCTAAAGAGGAAGCTTGCGTGCAGCACTGTGTGATTAACACTAGTCAGAGTGCCAGAGGAGGAGGCAGCTCTCTGCCTCAGATTAACTATAATACACTGAGAGTGCACTTTTTAAACAATTCAGTCCACTTCTCCATATGAAGCCAAGTCAGACAAATGGCAAGTAATTCTCATGCTATTGTTAAAACTCCTGTTCACTTATAAAGAGAAAATAGTGCCCTGTTAGATAGCATTTTATAAAAGAAGATGTTTGCTAGTCAAGACAGAGACAGAGCCGCCTTAAGTCTTTGGCTTCTGCTGCAAGACGTTACAGCCCAAACTGTTACCATGACTTCAACTCTGACTCATTTTAGGCCATACGTTTACCTCTGACCTTTACAGGAAAAGCATTATGGTTACATGTCTCATGACAGCTTGGAAACATGCTGCATGGTTTATATACTGATGATACTTATTTTTCAGACTTTCTACTGTGCACTTTTGCCTGTGATGATGAGGGCAGGCTGGTATCCTTTTTACTTTGTGAGTCTATTTCTGGCAAAATGTGGATATGTAGTCACCATCACTGGAGCTGCAAGAATAGAAGTTCTACACTCCTTTTCCGTTGTTTATACATCTATTTATCTGTCCATCATAACTGTCTAAGACACATATTTGTACACAAGCAACAACTTATGCAGGTAAATTGTGAAGCCTATGCGGAAGTGCAAAAATTTGCACTTCACCCTTCATCTACTAGGGGCTGACTCCAAAACAGAGTCAACACCCATAGGCTCCTATGTTAAAAAGACCAACTTCACAGCAGAAATAAACATGTTTAAAGCCTGGTACAAAAATCCATTTTAGGATT
>JBAMHW010000026.1:20478952-20494758 GCA_037177495.1 Rhadinocentrus ornatus | reverse complement strand
AACTTCACAGCAGAAATAAACATGTTTAAAGCCTGGTACAAAAATCCATTTTAGGATTAATAGGTCAAGTTTACCTTAGTTACAACTGTGAGGGAGGTAAATTTTTTTCTAACTCATCCGTTTGGATGTTTTCTAATCTTGAAATTCTGCATAATTAGGGGCGTGTTCATTTGATATTGCTTTATTCACTGACCTATTTGCAAAAATGTTCATGTTAGTTTCAGGTTCACATCCCATCATCATCCTTTTCTTTTGAAGTGAAGAAAAAAAAACTACGCAATTGTTATTTCACATAGTCCAAACGGAAGTTTCTCTGAACCAGGTTTCTCTGTGTAGATTTAGGTTGAAACAGACTGTTGGAAAAAAAACAAAAAACACTTGATTTCGGATGTAGAACAAACAACCTCGCCCTGTTTTAGCCTCTGGTCTCCACAGTTATATTCGGCTCTAGGTGTTCAGTTCAAAGCAATCTGGTAGGTGGAGTTAGAAAAAAGCACTCTGTTGTCAAACAGAAATCAGATTTGCTCCTCTCTCCATTAGCCTTAGCCCCATCACTCTCCCCCAGGAAGAACACATTAAATGACATCTGCTATCATCTGTAATACCCATGTCAGATCCATGAGAAGACTGCAGATACAAGGCTGTGGGAAAGGAGATAAAGGAAGTAAGTCTAGCTTAGTGGTATTCACACTTAAATTAGAGCTTGTTAGATCTGTCACTGGATATAATTAACTCCAAGCCGGTTCATAAACCAAGCATGGTACAGCTGAGAGCAGGTTTATACCTCTGGGAGTGTAGAGAGTAGGGATGCATTCAAGGTGAATAGCTCCAGTTCTAATAAGCCACTCTAGGATATGGAATATGTAATCAGACATTTTGCATGTTTTACAAGAGCATCTTGGTGGGTTTCCCTTCCCTGGCTTAGTCTGGAAGCAATTAAAGAAAATATCGGAACCTGGTACAGGAGCATCTGCACAAGCAAATATTGCTTCTTATCTTCTCACAGTACCATTTGGAGAGCTGAGTCCTCTGTCTCGTTCCTGCTCTTCCGTTGCATCGCCCCTCCCTTTTTCCTCTTGGCAGTGCAAACAGGCACTTCTGTTCACTTGGTAATGAGAAGATGCTTCTTTTTTTCACTCTGCTTCCTTAGCTCCCTTTTGTTGCCTTTTTGAACATCTGTTTCTATCTCTTTTAGCCTCTCAGTGGACTGTTTATCTCATGTCACCTCTTTAACAGCATGCTTAATCTCTGCTATGCCTTTAAAAGACTGACCTTGACTGCCCTTGAAACATATCCACATTGTGCACCCATTAAATCATCATAAACTCCCGAAGACATCTTTGAGCAGTCCTCCTTGCATTCTTTCTGTAATTGTACCTATAATGTTGTGCAGTGTAGTACGCCTGCTTTGTGGCTCTTCACTGGGTAACACTACCTCCAGGCTTCTGTCCAAGATGCTCCCATCTGGCAGAATGTGAATTCTGCTTTTCTGGAGGAAATCATTAAAATAAAAAAAATAAAAAACAAAAGAAGCTCCCTCCAAGTTGCCAGGCCTCAGACATGTTTTAGACTGAGGCGTCTGCACAGGCGCCTGATTAAAAAAGAAGCATGGACATTAATTGGCCAGCTGATGTTAGGTTGTCAGCAGAAGCTGATGGCTCATTATGCTGCTGGAGCAGAATAGAAGGATGAGCGATGAGTGCACCCCCTCACACTTTCCTTTTTGGCCAACCTTAAACCACACACACCCTGTAATTTCATCAACAACACATCACTCAAAGCAGCCATGGTATTAGATAATTAAAAGCTGTCATTCCTGTGGTTACAAGCTTGGTGGGCTTTGAGCTCCAGTGATGGGTATGATCGTGCATGTTTGTCTGTTTGTTTGTGAAGCTGGGATTCATGGGGACAGTTTGCTTGGCTAATAGGGTTGGCGGGCACCACAGTGTTCTCTCAGGCAAGCAGCTAATTAGCAGAAGCAGATGAGAACATGGTGTGTGTATGTATCCAGGATCCAAAGACACGCTGCTCAACCAACCAGGATCGTGCCATTCCCCTTCCGCCCAATCAGAGGCATAGAACTGATAACTCCCTTCCTTGTTTAGTGTCCACCCAGCCAATCGATGGCATCTTTACCTTTAAGGGACTCTCTCGCCTCACCAGTGAAGCTTCCATTTACCATGGCAACAACATGTGTCAAATGACTACGCAGCCCTGAGGGAAGCTCAGAAAAACAGAAACCATTAAGTTAAGGGTCATTTAACGTTCTCATCTCCTATTGCCACTGCAGATGAACTGTTAGAATGCTTCAATTGTCCTTGAGATGAAATTGAGATTTTTGTGGAGTGAAAACACAGGAAGTAGGAGAACAAATGATGAATCTGCCCACCTAGCAGTTGAAAAGACAACTTTGCTCCACATCTATTCAACACTGTGATTTGGTTGATAGATGAAAGGTGTAAAAGATGTATTTTTCATAATTTTTCAAAAGAAGTCCCTCCACTGTTCGTGCTAACATATTCCAATGCCCGGTTGCAGAACCTCTCCTGAAGCAGTCACCACTCCATCACAGAGAAACAAGGGAACTTCACAACCCAATTTAACCCAGAGAGAACCCACACATTACTGGAACATGTGGACACAAAAAACCAAACTGAAGCTCCTCGAACCAGCAACCAGCTACCTATGACAGTGCTAACCACTACTCCACCATGCAGCGGGCCTCATTGTGAAAGTTGAGGACATATTTTTCACAACTTAGAAAAAATGTTCTTTAAAGTTTTTTGGGTTTTTTTGACAAATAAATACAAAATAAATAAACAGTTCAGAAAATATAGTACATGTGGAATTCAACTTTTTTATTCCACATGGTGAAGAAAAAAAAAACTTTTCCTGGTAAGTGTTTCTGCCTCAATGCAAACTTTTCAAGACCCACCCCTGCATATCTGAAGTATAAATCCTTTCTACCACCTGTCAGCTACTTTCTTATTTAGAGGAGAGCTTCTCTGATTTGTATCTCAGAACTTGTTTATAATTTCTCTCCCTACAGTAATGGCCCCTACATGATCAGACTTGTGTATCCAACATCTGCACAGCACCTATGATTTAGAGAAGATGTCTCCTTGTTTCTGTCACAGTGACATGGATCTGATTGAGATTAGACTGATAAATGTTGCTTACTTTAACTAGCACGTCCAAGAACAATACTTTTAAAGAAACACATAAGAGAGACGGTGCTTGCTGATCAGCAGGGAGGACTTTCGCCCAAAAGTTATTAACTGTGCCAAACGTCGTTTCTCGGGCTAAACATAGGCTTTGATGGACTGATCTGATTTAACCATAAAACCAGAATATATTTAATATTACCTTGGATGTGAATCCCTTTATCAAATCACCATACAAAGAAATATTTTTTTTATAAATGAGATTGCCTTTAATGTGTCAATAAAACAGTGGTGCACATGTCAACATCTTTCAGACAGCGACTATACCGACACAAGAAACCAAAAGTGGAATTTATCTTACACTTCCTTGGTAACCATGGCAATAAGTGCCATCTCTACAGACTGCTTGCTAAAGAGACTGTTTCTTGGCTGAGAGGATAGAGCTGATGCATGTACTTTAATTCTTTCTTTATTTCCAAAGATCTTTTGAAACAGGTGACAGGTTCTTAAATACTAGTCAAAAGGTGACAATTACTGTTGGTGACTGCGCTTTTCTTTTCTCTTTTGAATCACAGCAATCTTGTGACAATGACCTCACTGACAGTTATGGTATGGATGGGGATTGCATCCAGGACCTCAGCTTTAACAGCTCATTTATCATTCATCTGAGGTTGGCCCAAGCCAGCCAGAAAATATAGGGGAATGAGATTTCCTTGGCCTCTGGGCAGCCTATCTGGATGCATGCAGAAGTCACAGTCAGTTGTTTGCAACATCATTTTTATCCTCTTGCAGATATGAACACAGCTCTTCGGAAAACTTTTTTTTTTTCTTCTTCTTCTTTTCGTAGAATTCACCTAGACATTGAGCTAGCATCCTCCACATTTGTGTGTTTTTGGAGTGATCCACGAGTTGTAATCTGAAACAGGAATTTTTTAATCCATCTTAAAGATAGCAGATGATGGAAAGCTATGGCTTACTATGTTATTTTGGGTTCCAGTGTTAAAAAGAAGTCTATAGTGCTATCTGGTCCTGAAATGAAATATGTCTGTTGCCGTATTCATCTTCTCCTGTTCTCTGTACAGCACATTTCTCTGGACTGGGATAAAATTCCATCATAACATTCTTGTCTGTGTCTTGCTTGCTTTCTTACCCTCCCAGTAAAGATGGCTTAGTTGAGAAGGTTAGATGACTCACCGTTTGGGGAAAATATATTTTTATTCTATACTAAATCCAAAAAATATATATATATATATCTTTTGTTCATAGTCACCTTCTTTCACAGTCACTTAAGTTGATGAGAAACTCTAGTGTGAAGTCCTAGTTTTGATAAGGTGGTTTACTTATGCATCTCAAGGGCGACATACTTGAGAAGTATAAAATATGAGACAGCTTTATTTCAAGCTGGTAAACAAAGCAGAGTACATGTCAGACATTCCCCAACTGGGTACACCGACACTTTGGGGAAACATGGCACAGCGGTTTGTGTCACACACAAACTGAGGCTTACTGTCCTTAGATTGCACACATAATGTACACTACATCTATATTTAATTGGCTGACATTCTGATGTATATTTCAGCAGTGAGAGGTTCTTGATGGTAAGTTTCGCTTCACAGCGGTCAAAACAGTTTAACAATGCATCACCCAGCATGTCTTCCAATCATGAAGCAGGATTTTCACTTCTCTCCTGCTCACGCACTACAGGCTAAAAACCTTCATCCCCCCTCAAGTGAGAAAGAGAGATGTACATTTATTATACATGGTATATGTACTTATGTGGAAAGAACTGGCCACAGTAACTTGAGCACATTTTGCTCTAATGCTAGTTTGTCTCAAAAGGAAGCCAATTACCATGTCTCTTCTTTAGAGCTGGGCCAAAATAACCAGAATTCCTTCATCTTCCCCCGACTATAGACAAGGAACAATGAGAAAAATTATTCACTCCCCAGTTTCCCATCCAGTTAGCCCTACAGACACTCACTGAAATCACACATTCCCTACATTCATTACCTGCTAATGATTCTTCATACCTTAGAGACCACATAGAGAGAGAACGGTGAGGGGAAACCGAAAAGAGGAGGGGTGGCAAAAGAAGTATAGATGGAGGAGTTTGTGGGGAGATGGATGTGTCCCAGGAGCAGGTGATTTCCAGACTGGAACAGTGAACATTGGAGACATTGAAACATCTGATACGGCTGATTACCCAATGTTGGCTGGTGGTTGAGGAGTCTCCAGAGTGGCCCGGCTCTGAAAGCTGACCTGCCCACACACCTGCCCTGACCTTCACCTCGAGAGGGAGACACAATAAGCATTGATGAGCGCAATGTTTTGAGTCGTAGTTGGAATAAGCACTGATTTTTACAACCCCTGATTTATGTATGAAGAAAATCTGAGCTTCAAACCTGAGCTGCTTATAGTTAGCATTGGTTTGTTTTTAGCCATAGTTGCTGCATAAGAGCTGCATGTCGGTTCTCCGAAAAGCTGCTACTACTACGAAGACTAATAACCCTTTAGAGCTCCTCTAGCTTTTACCAGCTAAAGGCAAGTATGTAGACTTTCAGATAAGCTCATTAAAAAGATCAACTTTCCCAAACTGTGGAGATATTTATCAGAAACCCTGCTCCAGGGTCCTTACAGCTGCTGGTCCCTGTCCAGCCACCTCCACCGTAACTCCTGCTCCTTTCTTCCACCTCACCAAATGTGCTACAGGGCTCTCCTTTTCAGACAGAAGCTAATTAAACACTGGGGTACATTACCTGTCAGATCACCATTGCCTAGATCTCCCCCACCCTTGTGCTCCAAACCTCATCAGATATAAAGCTGCCCATATATACGCCATTCTTAGGGTTTTTTGTGATTTTTGTTTAACAGATCTCATGTCATGGGGTGACATCTAAATTGCCTCAGATTGTTCTCCATGTGGCTTTTAAGGACCTATTTAAAAGCTTCCTTCAGCAACTGAAAATAAATAGATTTTGTCTTCAGCTTCAACCCTAACATGGGACTAAAAATGAACCTTTTAGACCTGATGGACTGTCAATCTTACAGAGGGACATCATGCCAGGTCAAAATAATGCTCACTGTCAACATGTCGTATCCTGACAGAATGTCTGCTCAAAGCGTTCATTTTATCGCCTGATCAAAATTACCTGTTACGGTTCATTTAGAAACTAAATAATCTCTAGACATCTTACAGAGCTGCTTATTGTAACATGAATTAAAACGTCTAAACAAATTTTAAAACGACTCTGTGTGTGGTGTTGTTGATGTCCTCTAACATATCTGTGCCAAGTAGTTTGTGAAACACTCACCTCCAAAACCCAACCAAGCATGAGCAAATCAGGAAATTGTGACTTTTTAAAGCACAAACATTCTCGTTGAACCAAATTTGATTTCATTTTTTAGCATTTTTCATATTCAAAACACGTGAACAAAACAACTGGAATGGAATTTTGCGAGCTGGAATGGATTAATGGGATTTCAATTACTTTAAATGGGGAAAATTGCTTTGAGATACGAGCGAATTGAGATACGAGCAAGGTCGCGAAACGAATTAAACTCGTCTCTCGAGGTATTACTGTAAAAGGCAGTGGTAAAGCACACAGTTGCTTACACTTTTCTTCTCCCACATAGCAAATTGTCTCTCAGGGATGTCACATATTCTAAGGTTTATAATGGACTGATGTATTTAAATGTCTACTTAAGACAGCTTTGACCTCTGACTGCTTTGCCTCAGTGCTTATGTTATTACCGCACCACTACTTTTGTTTACTTTTTTTTATTGCAACCTTTACCTGAGGCAAAATCTCTTCAACGAGGGAGATTGTTCTTTAGCTTCCACTGCATAAAGGTGGTGACATAGATGACCTTTAACAAGTATTGACCTGTCTCAAAGCGGTCCTGGTTGTCCACAATCCTACAATCACTAATCACAAAGTCAGCACGGTTCAGTGTCACAACAGATCATTTTTCTCCTACTGGCTGCAGGCCAGTAGATCAGGTTTTCTTGTCTCATGTAATATCCTGTAATACTCTACACGCTAAGGAGCAATTTCAGATAAATTTTACTCAAAGTAAAGTTGCAAAGACTTTAAATATGCCAACATCTACAGTGTTGTTCATGATTGCTTTAAAATAAGCACTTTGAAATAAAAATTAAACAGTCTTCATAACAAAGGCTAATTTGGCATTTGTCTTCTCTGAGCATCCGGCCAGTTAAAGCCAGTCTAATGTTGACTCATGTCTTGTCTTTTGCTCTGTCACTTTCACTCTTTTTTCTCTTTGTTTCCTCTGATAATGTCCTCTTGGGTTTTCTGCTGAATCCGTTGTGGTGCACGTTTAAAACAGTTAATGTATCGATATGAGGTTGTTGGTGTGAAGCAAAATGCAGCTGTCACGTGATGCTCCTGGTTGGAACATGAAGCTGTGATGCACAGTTTCTCTGCAGCCTCGGGATACTGCAGGGTGATGTCAGTTCCAGGAATGTACATAGCAAATGTCAGTGTGCCATCAGAATGAGTCAGACACAGCGTTTTAAAAGTCTAAAACTCATGCACTGTTGCTTTAAAGCAGGTATGACCAAGTCCAGTCTTCGAGATCTACTATCCTGGAACTTTTAGATGCAACCCTTCTCCTATATGCCTGAATCAAATGGTTCAATTCCCTCATCAACATGTCACCCAGCTCTGCAGATGCGCCATTCATTTAATTCAGCTGTGTTGGGGAAAGGTTGCATCTAAAAGTTGCAGGATAGTAGATTTTGAGGACTGGACTTGGGCATCCCTGCTTTAAAGCTTGAGTAAAGGATTGCTTAGAATCATTTTCCTCACTGATATGTCAGCAGAAAATAGACTGATTACTTTTACTTGTTCCTGTTGAGTTTTAAAAATAAAGAATCAATATTATCATATTTTTTTACATCACAAAAAGTTGTAGTTTACACAAAAAAAACTCAGTAAATGTTGTTTGTATATTCACGTTCATGTCCACATACTTTTTTCTAAAATGCTTTTACATAAAATAAGACTTTTTAGTTTTATTAAAGAATTAAAACCTCTTTATTGATATCATTTTAGAGCCTTATTTAATAAAACATCTACAGTAATCCCACTCCTGTCTTTTAAACAGCAAGTTTTAGATCTGACTAAAAAGTCCTCAACTCAATAACACACATGTAGCACATTTATTTAATTAATAACATAATCATTATGTTATTAACATATGTTATTAACATAATAATGCATTCACATGGTCAGATTCTTCTTTTTTTTGGGGGGGGGGGGATGCTACTACTGTTACATTAAAGCTAAAAAAGAATATTTCACTGTCAATATTCAGAATGGTTTTATTCTTTGTTTGTCAAAACATTGATTTATGATATTTTTAAATATTTTTTAAATCATTGCATTCTGGTTTTATAGACAAGAAAATATGCAAAGCTTTTAAATCATTAATTCATTTAAAAAATTATATACGCAAACATTTCCACATGAATATTTAGTAATTTGCCAGCTAGGAGACAAATCTTGGTCCACAAGCTCTAATTTCTATTCTAATATCACTATTACATCATATATTACATTTAAATCTATTGGATTATGTATTTACTTATATTAACTAGTTAATGCAGGAAATCAAACGTGTTATGCTAAACTGTGTAGTCACAACTTAGTCACAACCTTTTTGCCGGGGTGCTTTTTGTAGCAAGAAAAGCATTTTTGAACAATTTTTCCAAGCAGGTACTTTTGTTTGATCTTGAATAATCTTCATGCGTTGCAGTTTTGAGGGCTGCCAAAATGTTTTTCAGGATATTATCTTGTAAAATCCACCCTTGGTTTTTACCCAACAAGCCAAATGTTCTTAGTGGCGCTAAAAACCATGATTAACCCATCCCTGTGCTTAGGATTAAAGGTTGTTGGAAGGAAATTCTGCATAATTTATTCGAATATATATTTTCTTATTGCAGCCAAAATAATTTATTTGTCCCTTATCAGTCCATATTACCTGTTTCCAAAATGCATCGCGTGTTCATTTGCAAACCTTTAAAGCTGGCATTTACCATGTGGATAAAGGAAAAGTTGTCTTCTAAATTAAATTCCATGAACATGAAATTGGTGCAGGTTTGACTGCTTTGACCACCACGAATCCAGAGTCTGCTAAAAGCAGCTGTATTTTCCTTTGAGAGCAGAAATTATAATAACCCTCAAATCCACAGGAAGCATGAACCACTTGCTCACAATTACTGTGAAGGTCCAGCTGCGCAGTAGGCTGAATTATTGCATTGGATTTTCTGTATCATAAAGTGAAAAGGTTGAGGGAGCAAAATGACCTTTTTTTTAGTTGGGTTGACTCACCCTGTTCCCTACAGCAAGAGATAAGAGGGGTGTTTGTAGGGACATGATGAAAGGATTGTATCTTTTCTGTAAGAGGTCCGCAGGGTGACTCAGGGAGGCATATGAGTGTTTATTCTTACACCATCTGACTTCTTAGTTTTTTTGTGTTTCCTGCACACACAGCCTGACAAGCAGAATGTGTACCTGAGAAAGTGTATTTTTAAATCACCTGTGGACATTGCAAGATGAAGAAAAAAAGATACTGTGTCTGTATTGTGAAACTGTGGATATCTCTGGAAAGTTTGCCCTCAGCCGTCTCTCTGTCCACTGTCATTCACTGAGCTCAAATCTCTGAGGACACACTTTTCTGCCACCCTTCAATAAGAAAGTCCACAACTGATAAACTCAGACTGCTTTCTTTGTGAGCTCAAGTCTGAAGAGCACATGTTGGCAGTTTGTCTTTCAGACGGGAACTTCTTCTGCTCCTTTCAACATTAACATTACGTCACTTTTTGAAGTCATTTTCACTTTTCAGACATGAGATGTGAGTCATGTTTGGTATTCATCTGGAGAGGTGGGGAGGCTGCTGGAAGTAGCCATCGGAAGATGCTACACTGTGGTCATAAAACATTGGACATGGTCAGCAACAATACTCAGGTAGGCCGTGGTTTTTAAACCAGGCCACGTTGGTACTAAGGGACCCAAAGTGTGCCAAGGAATTATCCCCCACACCATTACACCAGCAGCAGCTTTAGACGTTGATCCAAGGCAGGATGGATCCATGTTTTCACAATGTTTCCACCAAATTCTGAGCCCACAATCTGAATGTGGAGCTGCAATGGCTCATCAGACCAGACAGTGTTTCTCCATCTACTATTGACCAGTTTTGCTGAGTCTGTATGACTTTCAGCAATACTTGTGGTTTTCTGCTACTTCAAGTTTTGCCTGTTCAGAGATGGTAATCTGCACACCTTGGTTGAAACCAGTGGTTATTTGAGTCACAGTTGCCATCCTATCTCTAGCCAGTCTTCCATTCTCCTCTGACATCAACACGACATTTTGGTCCAGACAACCCAGACAACTGCTGCTCATTGGGTATTTTCTCTTTTCCGGACCATTCTCTGTAAACCCTAAAGATGGTTGCATGAGAAAATCTTTTTTCTGAAATACTCACATTTAATGTCTCTTTCTTCCAAATTGCGATGCTCAGCTTGAACTTCACCCATTCGTTTTTACCATGTCTACATGACTACATGCACTGAGTTACTTCCATGTGATTGGTTAATTAGCTGTTTTTGTAAACAAGCAATTGAAAAAATGTACTTAAAAAAGTGACTTTTTTTAAACATCCACAGATGCGGATAGGGCAAAAACTGGTGTTTAGTTGTTGGTGGTTTTTTTGTTTGTTTTGTTCGTTTTTGTTATTGTTTTTAAAAAATATGCCAATAATGATAAATCATAATAAAATCAACAAGAAATTTAGCAACAAAAGACAAATGTGGATAAATTAGCTCAACGGATATTTGAGTACAAAACAAAGTGACATTTAACAATTAAACATCTGTTGCTTTCAGGGGGAGTGTAATTCATCTTTACAGCTGAATCCAAAATTATGTGATTCAATTAATTCTCCATAGGTGAGACAGTTTGAATGAACATTAATTAAAAAACTGAGCACGCTATGCTCAGCCAAGACCCCTGCCTGCAGATGGTTTCTGTAATCTCAATAAGCAGATATAAGCATGCAAATATGCAGAATTTGTTGGCAAGAAAAATTACTTTAGAAAATGAAGATTTCCTGGATCTGTTTATGGTTCAAGTAGAACTGAATTAATCAGAATTGAACATCATATAATCATCGTAATTTGGTGGCACGTGTTGCTCCGTCTCCTGTGATGATAGATGCATTTGACCCGATGAAGTGCAGCGTGGTGCTGCTGCTTAGAAAACTTGAACAACTTTTACTGGTGTTTGAGAACATCACCATGTCTTGTGCAGGCAGGACAGCTCAGGAACTGTACAGGTTGGGATCCATCTCTGTGATGACAATACTTATCCTTGATTGGCTGAAAAAGCTCAGACAAGCATGACATGCATTAATTTTTCATCTTAGATATTCCGATTGGTTATCCTCTATGGTTACCTCGAATTAGAAGCAAAGAATTGAACTAAAGTGGATACAGAAATTATTAAAATGATGACTTCTGGTTTGATATTCCATCTAAAATGCACAAGGACTGTCGTGAGATAGATTTTTCACTTGGATGAAATTTTTGTTTTACCTAGGTCCTGAAAACGTGGACACATATATTTTGACAAACAGAATTTTCTGAGGGTGTTTTGGGAAAACACCCTCGAACATGTTTTACAGAATCTGGCTGTATAATTAATGTCTGGGATGATGATGCACAGAGTTTTTGGCTCATCCATGACATCCATGTAGCTTGTGTTCCAAAATGTGCCATTATATGAGCTACAGATGTAGCCAAGATTGTGTTGGCACTAATCCTACTAACAGGACTTTTTACATGTTTGCATATAAATATACAGTCATACGCTACATACCATTAGTTTTTACCATGTCTACATGAAAGATGCATCACAATGTGCTATTGAGGACAGGTATAAAACACTGGGATTTTTTTTTTTTTTTTTTGGTCTTTTTATTGCGGACATGGTTTCAAAGCAGAGGGTTAGATCGCCACCTTTTATTTTGCCTCCTGGCAGCATTTCAATTTTATCTGTGTGTTGTCATGTTGGTGTGGTAGTAGCCTAAACTTCCCATTAAGTTGTCTCTATTTATCTGAATGTCCCCAATAATGGAAAATAATTCATTAACAGATTTATTATCACAATCCTCTGCTCTGCATTTGTATCCCACAATGTTAAATATGATAAAAGATAAGCTGTCTTATGAAATAATGTTGCAGATGTCATGTTGCATTCATCATTTAGACTTAACCTGAAATAATTACACAAATTAATCTGCAACTCCTCAATTTTTCCTCTTACTAATTCAAAGGAACAATCTATGTAAAGATGAACCAAAACAGGTTATTCTGAGATATAAAAACCGATCTCACTTTAATTATTTCTTAAGGAAATAAAGACCTTTTCTAACATTTTCAATTATTCAAACATAAAACACACCAACAATGTTTGTTTCCCATTTGGTGTGTTTATTAATAAATGTTATTATCCTTGGAACTGCTATTAAATACTGTCATTACTAGAGATAGACATATTTTAAGTGAATATGTTTTTAAATTATGCAGTTATGTTGTTGTCATGTCATTCTATGGTACTGTTTTTAAGTCCATCTAGCTGCCTAGAATCCAAAAGTTAAAATAACTGCTGGCTATAGCATTGTATATTCACGTGAAAATATTAATTAATATTCCTGTTCCCAAATAAATAAATTCCATTACAGCCATTTAGCTGACGCTTTTATCCAAAGCGACTTACAATGGTTAGGCAGTAGCGTTAAGGGTCTTGCATAAGGACCCAACTGGAAGGTGTTAATGTTCATCCCCTGGGGGATTTGAACCCTGGTCTCCCACATGGGAAACAGATGCTCTACCAATTGAGCGAACCAGCTGCTAAAAATTGATATTGAAACATCTAAATTGAAATAAAACAAACAAACAGAGGAGTTACACGGGTGTGGCGAGCAAGATGACGGCTGTCTAAGGACTGTTTCTCCCCCAACGTGGAATTGTGAAAAAAAAAAACAACAAAGTTTTGCGAAGTGACATCAAAAGCGTGTCCCACATGGTGACAAAGAAAAGGTCCTTATGTAAGGAAGCTGGATCAACAGATGACCTCACGGAGCCTCGCTGTCTTAGTACCATGTTAATCAATGGTGGACGCTCCAAAGCGGGGCTGTGGATATTTCAACTATTGAAGAAAAAACAATGGTGGCGGCTATGCAGGGGAAACTGGCGGTGACCAAAACACATGTAGACCGCCAGGAAGAGACCTCAGAGCGGCTGCACGCTGATGGAGAACAAAGGAAGAAGATGATGGAAGTGATGTGGGACCACATTTAAATCAAGGAACATCACCGTTGAGACAAATAGCATGAGACTGATGGGCCAGAAAGAAACCTTTTAGGAACAACGGAACATTGCTGAGCTTCATCCAGAAAATCTTAGGTGAAGGATGTGACGTTCAAGCTGGTTCAGAGTTTGAGATCAAGAAGGCTCGCCGGCTACTCACTCCAATGGCAGACCCCGACACCCACGAAACCGGTCCTCATATACTGTATACACACATACACACACACACACGCACGGGAAGCTGTATTAGTAATAAATAATGTGAAATCTTCAGGCTATGATGGCCTGCCTGCAAAAAAATATAGAGTAAGTCCATGCCCCAGTGTTACTTAGGCTTTTCCTTGAAATCTTTGATAAAGGTTGTTTACCACCAACATTTATTGAAGTTTTTATTTCCCTAATTCCTAAGAAAGACCGAAACATCAGAATTTAGACTAAGTTTGTTCCATTTGGATAACAAAATACTATCCAAGGTACAGTGTTGGTTAGCAGCATGTCACTGTAAAGAATTTATTTTTTTCAATAACTTATATTCTAATGCATTACTCTTTAAATAAAGTAACTCAGTTACCATTATAAAATGCATTACTAAATGAATACATTTCAGCCAGCAGCTGTGAGCTTCTGCCTGTTTACCTGCAGCACAACATGGGCAGTGTTGCAAGGCTTATTTTTCTGTGTAGTCACAGTTTAAAAGGTTTTTGGCCTTGTTTTCTAAAGTGTAGTTTCTTACTTGGCCTTCCTCTGCTCCCTTTTTGAAGCACCCCTGATTCTCTCACAGCTGTTCATAAAGCAATAACCCCTGGATGTGGAACGGAAACATGAACGCAACAGTCCTTTTTTCCAAGAAAACCACGGGCATACAAACCAGAACACCTCTACCCACACACACCCGCACAACTGCTTTAGACAGAACAGTAACAATGCCCACGAATAACTACGGAAATAAATAAAAATATATATTAAAAAGAGAAATATTGGAGGGTTCAACATGCAGAATAGAATAGATAGAGACAGAGCAGCTGTTACTCAATTTCATTTGTGCATATGTATATATATATATATATATATATATTTTTTTTTTTTTTTTGCCTGACTAATAAATTAGTGTTGAAAAATTAATTTAATGAAGTAATTAGTAACTGTAACTAATTACTTTTTTTAAGTGACTAGCACAACACTGCCAAAATATTAGCTTTGGACTTGAGCAAGTATTACCCAACAATCATACATGATGACCAAGCAGGTTTTCTGAAAAATAGATCATCTTCTGATAACATGAGGAAATGAATCTATTGTCATGAATGGCGGAGTTGGTGGGGACCCAAATGCAGAAAGTCGAGACTGAAGGCAGAATAGTGCAGCTGACAAAAGGTTTATTTCCCAGGCCCAAGCAGAACAGTTCAGGCAACAAAGTTCAGGGGGGTGGCCTGGAGGCCGCACAGACAGCAGGAGGCTGGCCCAGAGGCTGGGCAGATGGCCGACTTGACTCAAGGGGTCGGCCCTTAAGCTGAGCAAACAGCAGGTTCGGAAGTAGCAGCTGATTCTCTGGAGCCCACATAGACTGGATCTCTGGTGGCTGTGCAGACGGATTCTCTGGAGGGCTCAGAATCCATATAATGACAAGCCCCAGAACCAGAGGCAGAGGAGGAACGATCTCCTCGGCAGCGAGAACCAGGAGTGGGTTAGGAGCGTCTCGACCTGAGACCCCCTCTGGAACATGGGCTCTAGCTGGAGACAACAATGGAGACATGGACTGTGGAGCTAGTGACACAGTCCATGTCTCCATCTGGAGACACCGGGGGAGAAGACCAGGGTGCTGGCGTGGGACGCTGAAGACCTGGGCAGAACCTGGGCGCGGGCGTCAGACGCTGAAGAGCATGGCAGGAAGCTGGTGGCGACACTGGAGACGTGGACCTCGGAGCCAGTGGTGACACCTGAGACGAGGACCTCAGAGCCGGTGGCGACACCAGAGACATGGAACTCACAGCCGGTGGCGACATCCGAGACGCAGCCCAACCAAGCGGTTTTGGCTTATTGCCGGTCTGGACACCCAGAATGGCGACCACTCTGGATACTCCAGAGGCTCTGGCTCCGTGTCCAATCCAAGGAACCATCCCACCAATTTGCTTGAGGATAAACTCACTGGGGCCACCGCCGCTGGTGCCTGTACAACCTCCTCCTTCTGGGTTTTGTGGGAGGAGGCTCGGGCAACATCGGGTCTGGATCCACCGCAGTCAGGAGACGTTTAG
>JBAMHW010000026.1:20436774-20462546 GCA_037177495.1 Rhadinocentrus ornatus | reverse complement strand
CTGTAAAGTCCTCTGAGACAACTTTGTTGTGATATAGGGCTATACAAATAAACTTGATTTGATTTGATTTGATTTCCTGATTGCTTTATTCTCTGTATGAATGTGCAAAGCTGGCCTGTTGGTTTTCCAGAGGTAAGACCACCCAATAAATATTCTTGTCTCCATGTGTCCAATAGGCATCTATATTTCACATTCAGTGAAACTCTGCTGCATTTTTTAATGTAAACAGAATGTAAACAGGTAACTTGAAAAGATGTGAGATGAAAATCAGCGTTCGTCATCACAATGGCCGATGCTTCATTAGATTTTTAGGCTTTTGTCCACAAGTAGAGAGTTTTAGGACCATCGAAGCAATTTCTTTGGGGAAACCTCTTTCGTGTGACTGCAGGTTGTTGTAGCTGATCAGTGCTGGTTAGTTATATATAATCACAATAGAGCTGTGCTTCATGTGGTATTCAGTTTATTTTTGTCTTTTCTGTAAATTGAGTCAAAAAACCCCCAAAAAACTTTCATTTTAAGCAAAAAAAACATCTAAATGACTCAGCTGTGATGCCCTGACGTGGCTTTTTTTCCATCCACTTCAGTCAATTTACTGACCAACTACATGAGTTCAAATGTCAACATAATGCTGCATCGTGCAGCTGTGATCTGAATATTTTTTACCAGAGAGACTGAAGGAAATGCAAAGCAGCTGGTTCCTTACTTGAGCTTTTCTTTTTTTTTCTGCTAGTTGTCTTTAGTTTCGTAAATTCCAGGCACAACCCCAACTCTTTGCTCCGTACTTGTGAACACATTTGAATATAATGCACAAAAGCAGACAGGCTCAACTGCTGTAATTAAATTAGACAAATCCTCATTTCTGTGTCCACTAACAATAACTTCAGCACTATCTGAGACCTACAATAGAACCGACCCAGACTTGGAATAGGAGCTTACAGACGGAAATACTCTGGGGTGGTGAAATGTTAAGCAGCAGGATTACGCTGCAAACTGAAAAGGAATTACATGTAAATCTATATATTCTGGACAATGTCTACCTAATTAAACTTGAATTCTGGCTCTCTGGAGTGTCTCCCACAAAGCAGCCGGTATTTAAAAAAGTTTTTTATGGCATAGCATTTTTTAAGGATAATTTTAAAGCTCAACCTGTTTCCTCTTTTCCTCTTCTGTGTATTCAAAACAGCAAATTCACTTTATTATAGAATGATGAGCAATTATGGTAGAGCTGCCCCAAGAAAAAAAAGTACAATATTCATAAATCCACTTTGTGAGCAGCAGTTAATATTATTATGTGTGAATTCATTTAAATGTGATGAATGATGGGCCGTACAAGCAGCTGGCCACATGCTGATAGGACTAGCCCAGTGGGAACATTAAAAAGACGACTCATGGGCCAAGGGCTAAGTCTAATACCTGGTAGTCTATTAACATGATGGGTGTGAGGATGTTCAAACTGAAAGGCTGGGACAGCAAAGATCACAGATGGCTCAGTAGAATAATACTAATGAGACTGAGAACAACATCCGCTGTAAGTAGTGTGGATCTGAATCCCATATCAACCTTATTTAAGCTGGTTTAATTAAAATATCTAATTGATAAAGATTAGCAACAACCACAAGAGCAACAAGAAATTATATTAGGACTTAAAGGAATATTTTTTTCTAACTAATATGTAGATTTATGCAAAAGAATGCTTCAACACTGCATAGAAAACAACAGAAAGCAGAATAATTTAAATCCAGAACTTAGAAAGCCTTTCATAAAGATGCAAGGTGAGCCGATTCTGTATAATAAAAATATTTTAATAAAATATCTCAAATTATGGAAAACAGTTGAAACTGAAAAATACACTCTGGATATTGTTATTCGCTGAATAAATGGTAACACTGGCAACTCTGTTGGTAGAGTCTCTTCCATGTCTGGGAGATAAAGCGCTGATGTTTGCAGCCCATTTTTTAAAAGGTTCCATATTGTGTAAAATTCACTTTCTAAAGGTTTTCTAACAACGTTCTCGTAGCCTGTGTATGAGGCCAAAGGAGAAAACACTTACTTTCTCCACTTTTTAGCAAATGAGTCTGCGATCCTTCCCTTTTCTGACCTTAAGAAATGAAATAACCAATCCCCCTGGTAGTAGTAGCTGAGCCTGGCCTCTAAAATCACAGAGCAAGCCGGATCCTCTCCCAGAGAGGTGGCGTGGACAGGCACCACTCATGAACATTTCAAGCTTCAGACATAATAACAGCCTGTTCTCAGTTGAGCTCACTAGAGCCACTTCTGGAATGGCTGAAATTAAGGACCAAGGCTGAATTTGTGGGGATATACTTTGCAATCATTGCTGTTGGACCTCTGACACCCATATGAAATTGTTGAGAATACGTAAAATATGGGACCTTTAAATGACAGTTTTCAGCTCTGAAAAGGTTACTGGGTTTAGGGACGGCAAGCTTATTTGTATAGCACAATTAATGTACAAACAATTAAAAGTGCTTTCCATAAAACATTAAAAGCGTGGTGCAGAAAAGCATTTAAAACTTTAAAAAAAAAAAAGAAAAGAGTGAAAAAAGGAAGAAAAGCAAAAAAAGTTTCAGTTGCTTTGATAAAAGGCAGCACATAGAAATGTTTTTAAAACTGATGTAAAACTGCTGAGTCAGCAGACCCACAGTTTTCTAGACACATATGAGCAGCATAAAAGCTGAACGCTGCTTCTCCATGTTTAGTTCTGACTCTGGGAACAGAAAGTAGACCTGACCCTGATGACCCGAGGGATCTGGTTCATAACAAACCAAAAGATCCTGAAAGTATTTTGGTCCTAAACTGTTCAGTTCTTTGTGAACTAACAGAAGTCAATTCTTTGACAGACAGGAAGCCAGTGTAAAGATCTGAGGACTGGATTTCTATGATCTACTTTCTTGGTCTTAGTGAGGACTCAAGCAGCAGCATTCTAGACTAACCGCAACTGATGTGTAGTCCAGTAATTCCCAAGTACACAGGGGGTCCCCGAGGCTTTGAACATTAGAGCTATTGTGATTAATGTCCACGCATATTGACCCTATTTTAAGGAGAGAAAAAAAAATTAAGGCTATATATTGTTAATTTAACTTTGGCTTTTTAAAGAACAGGACTCACCCAGAATACAGTATTTAGTGTTTGGGAATAATCTCGCTAATGAAAACATAAAACCAAGCATGGTTTCAGCACGGGGTGGGGCAGGAGGGTCCATGAAGGGGGTCCCCAAGTAAAATCGTTTGGAAACCACTGGTCTAGTCCACTGAAGATAAATGCAGAAATCCTGCTGAGACATCAGGATTTCATCCATGATATTTTATTTTAGTGATTCAGGTCTGAGTCCGTGACCACCCCTAGATTTCTGGTTAGGTTGTTGGTTTTTAATTTAGCTGTTTGAAGCAGAGTGCTGATTCATCTTTCTTCTTTGGCTCCAAAAACGAATATTTCAGTTTTGTTTTCATTTAATCTCTTCCTTTGTGCAGTTGAATGTGTGCTTCTGGTTGTACTTCCAAAACCCTTGATTTCACCTAGAAAAAAAAAGAAGAAAAAAGACAGTAAAAAAATTTTCATTTCACTGCCTTGGCCCTGTGATGGACCACCAACCTGTCCAGGTTGTACCCTGTTTTTCTCCTGGTGGGAGTTGGGATTGACTTCAGCGTGCCAAGTAACCCTGAACTGCATGAAGCAAATATGGGAAACGGATGGCAGCTTCCTTAAAGTTTTTTTTTTTCATCATTCCTTTGTCAGAGGTAGCAGATCGGCCCCACGAGATCATCACACCTCCCCTGTGTTTTTATTATAATGACGGACATTAACTTCACCTGTAAATGAACTGCTGCACCGAAGTTATGTATCTGTATGCAGAAATATTTGAGTTCAAGTTAGAGAGAAATAGACAAAACAACCTGTTACAGACTTCTATATACTGTCTGAAATAAATCAGAGATGCTGCAAACATTTTGGCATTAAAGATCTGAATCACACATTCTGTTCATTATGCTGCGTAGCACCTCATTAAGGCAGCACAACATAACTTTCCAGCTCAAAACTCTTTGCTTCTGATTTATTTTGTTTGCACACTGACATTTATTATGTTCATTCCTTAAGTTGTTGCCCTGCAGCATCCCGAGGCTTAGAAACTGCACTTTATGACAATTTTTTTTCTCTTTTTCCCTGCCTGGGGCATCACATGCCAGCTGGGTTATACTTTATGGCATTGCATCACACACATTAAATGTGCACTGTGGCCGATTCAGTAAAGAATCCCCAGAGGACACTCTTGGTGGAAGTGAGATAAAGACAGAGAGAAAGTGACAGAACAAAAGACAAAACAAGAGTCCTCATTGGCCTGACTTTTACTGACTGGAGAGAGCTCAGAGAAGAGACAAGATGCAAGACAGATGGGGATTTACGCCTCATTAGTGGCTGCTTGAATGTCAATCTTTGCCGTTGGAAGAGCACAAATTTAGCATGACCTGGAGAACCATGAAAAACACTTTAAGTCAATAAACACCTAAAAGACATAGCTAAAGTAAATATAGAATTGTTCCACAATAATAAGGTATTTATTCATGTTCTTGGTATCCAGAAACATCTAGGGACCACAGAGGATGTATACTCAGTGTCAAAAATGTAGTGTCTATTACTTTGCCTGAGTAAATATCAATAAAACAGAAAAGAAAAGTAAATTTTCTATCCTCACCTGTCTTTCTCTCCATGTCAGGATAGCATCATGCTAACTATGATTACTTGCAAAAAGGTGTCATTGATCACCTTCAGCAACAAAAGGATTTTTTTTGTTTTTTAATAAAAATATTTATACATTTCCAAATATTAGATTTTACACTAAAATACACTGTTTTCTGGAAATTAGGGTAAAATATTAGCAACAGTTAAAAAAAATAAACATCACTGTCCTGTTTTACTTCACTTACTTACTTTTTTCTTTTTTTATTTGTATAGAAAGTGACCATTTCTGTTATCTTTTAGCCCCTATAAGGACAGATCAGGTATAAAAGTTAGAGATAAAGCTGTGAAAATGTCAAGTATTTGGAGTCAATGATTAAGACAGATAGCAGAAATTATGTCTTGGTTATTGTTTTTAATTTAAATTTGGACTCTGATTGTTAGCTGCTGGTAGATAATCTTGATCTAAACACTGAGTGTTGGACAAAAGAAGAGATGAAACCTGCAGCACTTCGAGGCAGCTCAGCTGCCCGTAATTCACAAGGAAAATGGTTTGAATCTCCTCCGATTTGTAGCGTTGTGTGTCATCGTTGTCTGTGGTGTAATATGATGATGTGCGCAGCAAGTCTAATGCTCCTGAAATGGCTCGGGGATGAAGCGTCTGGCATCCTCTATAAAAGCCTTTTCAGGGTAGATTTCATCCCTGATGGTGGCAAAGTTATGTTGATAAAAACACGGCGTACTGCCAGTCAACAAAATGGCACAATATGTTTTACTGCGTTGCGTTTAACACACACGATTTGCTCCAACTATAGGAGGTAAAAAACTGAATTACACAGATTAACTGGTGTAAAATAAGAAAGTTTTTTTAAAAACTCTTGATAAGCAGCAAATTTATAAGGAATATTTCAGCCAAAGTAATTTCATTCTGTTTAAATGGTATTTCACTTTTTCCATCAGCATGTTTAAAGCTGTACAGTAAATGGCCCAAATGCTGAGTCATTTTACTACACCATCTGTTACCGTACATTAAAACTGATTTCTGTGTGGTTGTAAATGACACCATTAAAAGCCAAATGACACATCTCTCAAATCTGATTCACGCCACATTTAAATGTATTTGCTATGTACAATCAGCTAATTGTTGTTTAACTTTAAATTCAGTTATTGTAATAAAATTGAACGATCTACACTGCCTGCCAGAACACTTTCTTTTTTTCTCCCTTTTTTCCAACTTTGAGCTTTGTGCTTCAGCACACTTAATTTGAAATAAAGTAATAGATTGAAAGATAGTGAAGAGACAACTCTCAGCTTCAATTTGGCCTTTTAACGCAAAGTGCCCAAATTGCATGGGGTTCTGAGGTAATTGGACTCCTGGCTAGCGAGCACTTATTGGACAGCTGTGTGTCGTTTCAAAGTTAAATCATGCACGAAGGAGTTTGCTCGCGACTCAGAGTTCATAGAGGGTTTAGACCAGGGATCCTCAATCCTGCTCCTTGAGCGCTGGTGTCCTGCAGGTTTTAAAAGTTTCCCTGCTGCAACACACCTGGCTTAGATCAGTGGGTTATTAGCAGACTTGTGCAGAGTTTGACATCAGCTCTGCACAAATACAAGGACCGTCCTTTCTGGATAGCACGCTGCCTCTCCTGCTGCTCATACTGGACAGATTAATGTGAAAACCATGTGTGGGTTGAACACCAAAGTAAAAGCAGAAACCTCAAGATTGTAAAAATTTGGTGCTCCATTATTTACTGTTAGCTAACAATGTCACATTCCCATCAGAGTGGTTGGAAGAAATATTTTGACCAAGAAAAATGGATGAAAAGGATTTCTGTTTTTGGTTTTCTTCTATCTCCCCCTTTTTATTTGACTGCTTTTACTGCAGTGGTTGTATTGGAATATATCACCCCTAGCGAGCAGTTATACCTAGAGGGCCTTGTCTAGGCGGTTTGGTCTGCTTGAGTAAAGTGGAATATAAAATTAAACCAAAGGACAGTGCAAAGTTTTTTGGGAATTCCAGTCTTCTGAACTAAAGCATATAAACAAGTAGCCATGTCTTCACACTGCATTCTCCATATTCCTTCTGTGTCCTTGTTAGCACTTTAAGCTCACCCATCTTGTTAGCTAACAACGTCACATTTTCCTTTATGGTGGTTGGAAAAAAAGGTTTTCACTTCTCTTTGTCCACCTTCATCAAGCCCTGCATCCTCTTCCTCTTCAACTCATTTGGGATTTGGTCTTTTTTGAATTTTTTTGGTTAGGTTGTTTATTTGTGCGAAATGAAGAGTTTTCTGGACACAAAACCTGAAACTTCAGAAGAAAAAAAGAAGCAGTGCTTTCAACAATTTAAAAAAAACTGCTTTTGATTTTTCTCTCAGTGAATAAAGTAATTAAGGCAGTTTTTACGTCTAACAAACTGCAGATTTACCTTTGGAAAGAAGCGCAGCTCTGTTTTTTTAAAAGTATCTTTTACGACTGGCAGACAGACAGCAGGAGCCCTCAGAGAAGAGTTCATCCCTGAAATGTGTGTGAATGCGCGCTAGCCCCATGTGACGGCGGCTGCTGTCCTTGGGGACTGAAGCAGGTAAATTCTGGGCTTAAGCGGGACCACTGGAGGATGGAGGGCAGGACGTGTGCAGGTGTTCGTCAGAGATAAGGACAGACAGAGGAACAACGTGATATTTATTTGGAGAGGGGAGGCATAAAATTAAGTGGCACAAACCATAAATTAGCAGTCCAGAGAAGCAGATCGACAATATAGACAGAATGAAACGAAGTTTGTCTGCCGGTATTGCAAATTTCAGCTCCTGATCTCGGTTTTTTTTTCAGAATAAATGTTAACCAAGAAATAATCTGACACTAGAATGATGTTTGTAATATTTTCTAAATCAGAAAAGGCGGATGAATTCAAGGGAAAACAAAAACAGCTTAATAACAAGCTGATGTGTGTGAGCAGTGGTGCGTTCACTGATGCACTCAAACCATGTGAATGCAAAAGGTCTTATCTTCATATCAGCCCTAAAACATTCTTTGTTTTGCTTTTTATGCTCTCAGCTTTGTGAATTATTAACAATAATTTTCTCATCAAACCCCTTAGAGAAGAAACATGCCACAGGTTCATGAAAAAAAGATATGTCCTCTGCTGTTGCTGTTTGTTCACATTAAATCATTGTTGTTCTGCTTGTTTTTCCGGCAGACTCGCACGGCGCGTGTGCCGGTAACACACATGAAGAGATCATAGGAAAAACGCTGTTTGCCTGATTGCAAGAGGACCATTGTGATGGCTGCTTTTCTCTCTACAAGTCCCACAAAGCAAGACAGTGTTTCCTGGTTGAATTGTTGTTGACACAGTTTGGATTTAGATGCTTTAGATGCTGCGGAAGACACAGAATAATCGACACTTCTAAGCAAGCAATTTGCTGACAGCAGCTCTGCCTAATCTGGCTGTTGCTTCTGCTGGGTGTAGTTTCAGCTGTGACAGCTTTACAAACAGAGTAGGGAGATGAAATCAGAAGGCTTAACTTACAACTCAAACAGACAACCGCTTTTCATATCTTCCATGATTGCTTTCTCTTCCCTTTTCCTCTTCAGCACGCCGGCTCCGCCGCTATCTCACCGGCTCGGAGAGGAGAGGCAACGAGGCAAACAGAGAGAGAGAGAGACAATGATTATTAGTCAATATCAATATAGTCAATATTAGGACTGTCAAAACTACTGTGTTAATACAAAGGGATTCATTTGCAAACAACAAAGTTATTGTTCGGGCTATTTCAAAAATCTAAATTTGGCATTACCTCGGCAAGAGAAGTTGGAGGTGGGCATGTAGGTGCAGCCTTCTAATTAACATTTCCTTCAGAAATCAGCAAGTCCAGGGAGGATCTGACAAAACTGAAAGCCTTTTTGGGACAAAAAAAGGAGTTTTAAAGCAGCATGGCCTGAAGTTCACAACTGGCTTGAGTACTAAAAACAACCACAATGCATGAATAATAATAAAAAAGTTGCCCTCCTAAAAGCCCAGAACTGGTAGAAGCTACTTCTAGTTTTTCCATCCATGCCAAACCTGAGAGGCTCAAACATGCAATGATTGCATAGAGATCCTTCACAGAGCTTTAGCCATGTTACGTTGGCTTTAATTGTGTTTTTGTTAACACAACTAACACATTATTTTTTTAATCATTTATCTAAAGTTCTTTAAAAATAACTGTAATTGAATTGGTGTTATAATATTGCCTTAAAATCCAGTAAATTTTAAAATCCAGGAAGGCTCTTTGCTGTGTTATGTTCTCATTTTTTATTTATTTTACGGGTCCCATAAAATTCCCTTTCTAAAGGTTTTCTAAAAGTCTTACGTGTACTCATAGCCTGTGTATGAGGCCCAATAATTAGACAATTCTGTCTCCTCTCTCACTCGCTCTACTTTTTAGCAAATATGTGCTCTAACAGGTGAATCTGAGATCTTTCCCCTTGTGACATCACAAAGGGAAAAAACATTCCCACCGGCAGTGGGTACTGTCAGTGACCCATCCCCCTCGGCTAACTGAGCTTATTCTCTAAAATCACAGAGTGGGCACCAGCGAAAGCCAGATCCTTTCCTATTGATGAGTGAGGAAAGGCCCCACTCATTAACATTTAAAGGTTCAGACACAAAAACAGCCTGTTCTCAGTAGAGCTCACGAGAACCACTTTTGGAATGGCTGAAATTAAGGACCAAGGCTGAATTTGGGGTGATACACTTTGAAAACAATGTTGTTTGACCTCTGACACCCAAATAGAATTGTTGAAAAAATGTATAATATGGGACCTTTAAGTCATGATCTCATTTCAAGTCTTGTGTTGAGCTGGACCGGTTTCTTCCGTCACATACTGGCTCTGAGCTTCACTGTCGCACCATGATTTTGTCGTGCAAGTCCAAACAGCGCACTGTGTTTTCAAACCTCAAAAGTTTTTTTTCTATTTTTTTTTAATTTAGCACAGTCATACTTCACAGACCGAGCTGTAGAGACATGTTTCCACTGATAGATAAAAACATCTTCCATTAATCCCAGATAAAAATGAATATCTGCCTCATTCAGGATAACTAGAGTCATTATATTAAATGTTTATGAGAACTTATTTCAAGTCTTTCTGGGGTTTTTAGCATTACTGTCATGTTTCATATGCTGCAAAAACAGCAGGGAAAAGAAGAAAAAATAAATAAATGATGCAGCTTTTATCTCTCTTTTTTTAAGCTTATAGCTGCAAAGTTTCTATGTAAAGAAGCTTCTCTTACACTTTAGGTAGAGACAAACATTTCAAACAGTTGGAAAGCCTGTTGTTCTTGTTTTGTCTTTTAACTTGTCCTGTCCAGCATGATAGCAGCAGAATTATGGTCTGGCTGCCGTGTTGTGCCTGACAAATTTGCTTTGCCTAAGGGAGCTTTATGGGTAAAAGACCCCGCTTGATAATCTGATTTATTTGTTTTATTTATTTATGGAATTTATGTAATCTTGCTGAACCTGACCAGAGGGGACAGAAAAAAGAGAATAATGAAGAGAAGTAAAAAGGAAAGTAGAAAACAGGAAGAGGAGACAAAGACACAGTAGATAAAAGGAAATCACTCCAATCATTGTGAAGTACTTCGAGAGAGTGGTGCTGACCCACATTCAGCGCTGCCTACCAGACACACTGGACCCCCTGCAGTATGCTTACCGGTCTAACAGGTCCACCTTAGACACTATTGCTGCAGCCCTGCAAATCTCCCTCTCACACCTGGAGAGTAAAGACTCCTACATCAGGATGCTCTTCGCTTTCATGCAGTCATCCCCCACAAGATCACCCACAAACTGTTTTACCTGGGACTACACCCCACCCTCTGTGACTGGCTCCAGGACTTTCTGATAGTCTGTCAGGATCGGAAACAGGACTTCAGCCAGCATCATCACTAACGCTGGAACACCACAGGGGTGTGTCCTTAGTCCCATCCTCTACACCAGTGATTCCCAACCCTGGTCCTCAAGGACCACTATCCTGCATGTCTTAGATGTTTCCCTGCTACAACACACATGATTCAAATTCATGGCTCATTGGCAGACTTGTGCAGAGCTTGTCAGAGAACCATTTAATTTGAATCAGGTGTGTTGTATCTGGGAGACATCTAAGACCTGCAGGATAGTGGTCCTTGAGGACCAGGGTAGGAAATCACTGCTCTACACCCTGTTCACCCTCCCACAAGGACAACACCGCTGTAATATGACGCATCACTGGCTGGGACGAAGCAGCCTACAGGAGGAGGTGGCCTCTCTGGTGACATGGTGTGAGGACAACCTCACCCTCAACACGGACAAGACCAAGGAGATGATAGTGGACATGAGGAAGGAGAGGAAGCCTCATCAGCCACTGCTGATCCGGAAGTGGAGAGGGTAAGCAGCTTTAAAAATCTGGGGGTCCACATCAGCGTAAACCTCACCTGGACACTCAACACCACACAGCTGGCGAAGAGAGCTCAGCAGCGGCTGTACTTTCTGAGAAGGCTGAGGAAGTTCAGCACGTCACCAAAGATTCTGAGAAACCTCTACAGCTGCGTGGTTGAGTCCATCCACAGCAGCTCTACTGTAACGGACCGCAAACGCCTGCAGAGAGTGGAGAAGACAGCGTCCAAGATCACCAGGACTTTGCTGCAGAGCATCTACCAGCACAGAGTCCACAGGAGAGCTGCCTCCATCATCAAAGACCCCACCCACCCCCACATGGACTGGTCACTCTCCTCCCCTCAGGCAGAAGATACAAGAGTCTGAAATGCAGGACAACCAGACTCAGAAACTCTCTTTCCCCCGGCCATCAGACTCCTTAACAGCTGATAGAATGCTGTTACGGCCTGTATCCAGGGCGCTGACTCCATATTGTCAAACACAGTAACTGCAATATTGTTTACTGTTTGTGTCTTATCACTTTTCACAGATATTGCACATGCATCTTATCGTCCACCTCATGAGTTTTTTGCAGTTAATCATTCATTGCTGAATGTGGCACAACAGTTTATGTAGCACACTTATGTACAGATTACTTACTCAGTTTTTTTTTAATCTTATCTTTATCTTCTATCTTGTTTTATAAAGTTTTTTTTATTTTATTATCTTTTTTGGCATTCAGTGTGGTCGGCAAAGTAAGAATTTCATTGTTCAGGGAAACTTGATTCTTTACTGTTCAAATGACAATAACCTCTGAATCTTGAAACAACCCTTCAATTCAACCGAACGCAAGACAACCAACTGCTACACCTGTTTAGAAACAGCGCCGACCCACCCCTTGCACCGGCCATCCAGGGCGGCCAGAGCACCTGGCCCAGGGCCCCAAGAGCCCTTACCCGCCACTTTAGCTATCTGCTGGTGGTACAGCCCATGCAGGGGCTTGTCCTCCCAAGATGGTTCCTCCATTTCATTCTCCTCCAGGTTCCATTGCCCGACACAGTCACTCAGGACTTCATCCCTTGGGGCCATCAAAGCCAAAGTTAAATGAACAACATAGCCTTACTTTCTTTCCTAAAATTGGGAACATTTGTGGATGTTGATCACAATGGCGCTAATGTTCAAAGCCTCAGGGACCCCATGTTGCTCTTTGGGGGACCCCAGACCCCAGGTTGGAAACCACTGTGCTAGAGATCAAGCAAGGTATGCGCTTGCAGCCGTGAGTGCATTGCACGGCAGAAGTGTGCAGCTCTGGTCCTCAAGGGCTGCATTCCTGCAGGTTTTAGATCTTTCCCTGATCCAAATCAAATGGCTCTCCTTGATATCTTAATTTTTGCCCAAGCATGTTAAACAATTAATCTAATTCAGGTGTGCTGCAGCAGGAAACATCCTGCAGGACAGCTGCCCCCAAGGACAGACTTTGGACACCCCTGTTCTATGGTGTATCTGAGATGGGGTCGCAGGCCATTTTAAGCAAGGAAGCCTAAATTTTTCTTTCCCTGGCCACATCTTCCAGCTCATCTGGGCACATCCCAAGACGTTTCGAGGCCAGCAGAGATGTAGTCTCTCCAGGGTGTCCTGGGCCTCCTTCTAGTGGGATGTGTGTGGAACATCTCACCATGGAGGCGTTCAGGAAGTATCCTAACCAGATAACCGAGCCACCTTGTTTGGATCTTTTACCTGGATGAATGTCTAAGGGACAGTGCATTTATATTTTGGCTGCTTGTATCTTGTTCTTTCAGTCATTACATACGGCTCATGACCATATGCGAGGGTAGCTGAACCAGTAAATCCAGAGTTTTGCATTTTAGCCCATTTCACCATGACAGACTGATGAAGCGATGCATGAACAAATCCACCTGTCAAATTTCCTGCTCCATGCTTCCTACACTCATGAACAAGACCCCAGAATACTTTATCTCCTCCACTTGGGTCACGATGCCTTTCCCACCCCAGAGAGGACACTCCAATGTGATTCTTATCCCAGCTGCTTCACACTCAGCTGTAAACCGGTCTATTCAGAACTGAAGATCACAACCTGATGAGGAAAACAGGACCACATAATCTGCAAAGAGCAAAGATCCAACCCTGAGTCCACCAACCTGGAGTAGCATCGTTACAACAAATAATCCACCACTTATTCCTTCACTTTATGTAATGTTTTAATTAGCTGCATAAACTTTTAGCTTAGTCAGTTTAAAATATCTAAACTGATCCGATGTCTGCGGGAAAAAAAAATTCTAAATTATTTTACTAGTAAGAAAATCTTTAATCTTTACAGATTTGCTCCTCTTGACAAATTCTGACTCAGTCCCGAATCAATACTCTTTAATTTAATATGACAAAAAAAAAGAACAAAATACTTTGTTTGCTTATTTTCTTTTATTCAGCAGATTTTAATAGAATGCAAAGGTCTATTACGTGGAAACAAATTCAAACACTATCTGCTATGGCATAGAGACAGAAAGAGAAGAGACTGCCAGAGACAGGATCATTACCATAATTAGAAAGTAAACTTTACAGAAGACATGACAAAATGCCACATGAAGGCATCCATATTTACTGGTCATAAAAGTGTGATGGTAAATAAACAACAAAACACTCCCCACAAAAACATCTGCAAATGTCAACTCACAGATATACAGAGGACAAAAATATACTCATCCTTTTTTTTTTATTCTTGTGGTCGGTGTGGCTTCACCTACCTACAGTTATTTCTCTAAAATAAATCATTTTTCACCTTTCCTCACATTTACAGGAAATTCATTAGGGAAGCATCCGTTTACAGAAAACTGAGCTTCCCCCTCCAAAACATCCGGTTGCTTCCAGTAAATAGGAAAGCTATGACTGGTTTAGAGCCTCAGAGCGCGAAGAACATGAATAGTTGAGACTTGAGTTTAATTATGATCCACAGAGGAAGTCTGCTAAGAAGGTGATATAAAGGAAAAATACAGACCGGCAACAGGTTGCTTGAGCTAGTAGTGGCTGATAAGGAAATAAAGGATTAATAGAAACTTATTATTTTTATCTTTTTAGCATTGTTAGCGGAAGTTTTATGCGGCTATAAAAGCTAGCTGGAAGAGACAGGAAAGAAAGAGATGAGTAGAAGTGAAGCCAGACCAGAAGGATGAAATGTCAAAAAGGAAGAGTGAGTCAATGCTTGTCATTTAGGTTCATCTTCTCTCCAATGCATCGCTTGCCGTCCATGTTGGTCTTTGGAATGGTGTTTACTGGATGGTCGCTTTCATTTTTCCTCTCTTTTTAACGGCTGTAGCCGAACTCGTCGGCGTCGTCTGCACGGAAGTCTCCGTAGCGCCAAATGTTGAGCTGGTGGGAAAAGACAGAGACGGGATCACAGTGGGATGTGGTGAAATGTGTCATTGAAGCGAGGACCGAGGACAGTTAGATCTTGGGGAGGGGAGGGGCGGGCAGACATGGGTGCTTTCAGGCCATTGCGACGGCGCCTGCATCGTTGTCATTTAATCAGGCTTTCTGTGCTGGCCCATCCAGTCTATTACATCTCCTGTTCCATTACACCGACACTCCTGCATCACCTCATACAGCATGCCTTAGATTTGTCGAGTGGAGAAATGTGTCAGGATATTGAAATGTTAGAGAGGTTGTCCAGTCTGTGTGTGTGTGGAAGTTTAGGGGTTTGCAGCTGTGTAGGATGTTTCCTTTCTGGCTCTCAGAAACATGCACATTCAGCTGTTAAGGCTGTGATTCAACTGTGCTAATTAGCACTAGTTATTAGGATGAATGAAATGAATGAAACCATTTCACATTCCTCACATTGCTGCCTTTTTTCCCTCCCCTTCTTCTCTGCAACACTGACAGTGATTACAGTTCCTATTATAGTCTCCTGACTGGTGTATTGTCTGAGCATCCTGTATGAACACCAGCCAAATAGAAGTCTGTTACATGTGTAAATTACAACAGGATTAAAGTCTCTGCTGAAAGTGGCAGTTTCCTGTCAGAGTTAACATTGGGATGCTGTATAAAATGTAAATATAACATAATACAGTGATTTACAAATCTTACAAACACATAATCAACTGAACATATCCGATGTTAAAATGCAAAATATGAGGTCATTTTAAATTTGATGGCGGCAACATATCCTAACAAGTTGGAAGAAGGTCAAGAACTGGAGGAGAATTTAGGTTCAGTAACATGACGTAAAGGAGCACTTCAGAGAGGCAAAGTCTCAAGACATCATTCTGAGACAAACTGCATTTAAACATTTTGGAACAATTTAAGAAAAATGTTCCTCAATGTAAAATTGTGAAGACTTTGAAGATTCCTCCATCTACAGTGTAGAATTTCAAAAGATAGAGGAATCTGGACGAAACAAAGCTCAAGGCCAAAACTGATGATGATGGTGATCTTGAGGTCCCTAAGGCAGCACTGCATTAACACCAGACATGGTTTTCTACTGCAAATCAGTGCATGAGCTCTGGAAGACTTCCAGAAATGACTGAGCACAGTTTACCCTGAAATCCACAAATGCAGGTTAAAGCACTATCATGCAAAGAAGGTTTCCACATCTGTGAAGCGCCATCAATGCTGAAAAGAACAGGTTTTCCAGCAACATCTGCTCCCATCCACAGGACGTCTCTATCAGAGGCCTTGTAGGTTTCAGCAAGACAATGCTGAACCACATCCTGCATCCATCACAACAGCATGGCTTCACAGGAGAAGAGTCCGGCTGCTGAACTGGCCTGCCTGCAGTCCAGACTATAGACTGTATATAAAAGATGGACAGAGCCTCAGTGACGTCACCCGCAGGTTTATGAAGAGCAAAAGTAAAGCTCGTTGGGTGGTTCCTACCATCGCCATCTTAGAAGCGTCACGCCTGCCGTCGCTCCCGGAAAAAACAAAAAATGGGCAAAGTGGCAGAGCTGAGAGGGGGGCTGTGAGCGTGGGGGTGGGTGATTGATGTCTATCAAACTCCAAGCTGCCTGTAGCTAAGAGCTAATTGAGCAAACTCTGATCTAATGAGAGCTAACCGGCTAATGGAGGTAGGAGGGCTAAAGCTAAGGCGCACTTTTAGCCGGCTAAAAACGCGTTTGTGCTACACTCTCCCTTCTTGCAGGGGATATTGGATACATGTCAATCAAAAGGGCACGCCCCAATTATGCCGAGTTTCAAGATTAAATAACATTGAAATGGATGAGTTACAAAAAAATTCACCCCCCTCACAAGTTGGCCTTTGTAACATGGGAGTTTAAGGGGATTGACTCTGTTTTGAAGCTAGCACCTGGCGGATGAAAGGTGAACTGTATTTTTTGCACTTCCGCATAGGCTTCACATTTTACCGCCAGAGGTTGCTGCTTGGTCCAGACCTGTCACCAACAGAAATCCCCTCTTTTAAAACTCCAGCAACTGGTTTCCTCACTTCCCAGATGTTTCCAGACACATGTTAAAAGAAGAGGAGATGCTGCACAATGCTAAACATCACCCTGGAACTATCTACACGAGATGTGCTGCTGCCTTTAAATTGAAAATGAGCTCATATTTACTATGAAAATGAAAGTTATCAGTTTCATCATCTGATATGTTGTTTACCATCTATTGGGAATAAAATTTGGGTTTATGAATTAATAATGGATTACATTTTTAGGGTTCCTTTTAATTCTTCGTCTGTTTCAGTTATTTTGAGTGGACTTACTGTAACACAGGAATCATGAATACCATCTGCTTCTGCCTGTTCCTTCTAAATTGTCTTTCTTCCTTTTCTCTTCTTCCCCTCAAATATCTTTCACACGCATCCCCACCCCCATTTTCACAATATGGACCTGCCCAGACTGGGCAGCCCTCCATGTTAGACAATGATGACTGCCAATGTAACGTGTGACATCTTATGAAAGAAAAACAGTAAAGAAAAAAAAACACTTTCTCAAAATGTTGGCAAAGAAGTTAGATTTCACAGAGAAGCAGACAAACCATAATAATTTGGGAGAAATTGGGAGAAAGGCTGGAAAAAAGAAAGAAATTATAGAGAGAAAGACAAAGATTGTGTCTGGGATAAAGTTACTTACCCTGGCTCTCTTGGCAGATTCTTGACTGTTCAAGTACTCGGTCACCTGAGGCAGAAAGAGGCAGGCTGTTAGCATTTCACATAACTGCGTCACATGAAAGATTTTAAAGGATTACAGTTAAATGAATACATTTTCAAGTTTTTTTTTTTATTTCTGGAAAAAGTTTTCTTGCAGGAAGGACACTTGCTCCTCTTCCCTGCAACACTAGTTGTAAAGAACGCAATGTTCCTCAAGACAACGCAGACACAGAGTGGTTATGTCGCTGCAGAGGATGTGAAATGCACAAACATGTGAAGGAAGCACAGCTTCCAATGTCACAGTATGGCTCTCTGTTTGGGGTCATTGCTTTATCAACTGCATCTCTTCGCGCTTCATGCAGCAACTCACGCCAGCAACAATCACTGGAGATGAGAAGTTTGCTTAGGTAAGACACTGTGAACTTTACAAACCAAGAAGTCAAAGTTTACTTTCAGTGAACAGTCACTATATCCACATGGCAGATTCAACTGTGTGCTGTGTTTTGTAGCTGATTATAGTAGCAGATGAGCTGGCGTTCACACTCAGACGCACACACACGAGAACAAGCACACCAGATGTTAAAACAGTTGAGTGTGGACGGAGCTCCGGACTTTAATTGCTTCGCTAGCTTGTGCAGATAGGCTGATTTGATAGATATGATGCACACAGCACAGCTAAGATAACAGAGCCACAACTGGATCAAACAGCGAATATGAATCAGCACATGTGAGTGTGTGACGGCAAAATCCTGCGACTGCACTAGGCATCCATCAAAGCCAACTACAGGAGGTTTTATTGGAAGGGTAGGGATATGGCACCTTAGTCCTGTCAGGCAGATGTCACCATATGGAGGACCACATAGATGAGCTTTAGAGGGGAGTTCTAAGTCCCCACATCACTTTTCACTGTCTTTACTGACGTTACGGAGGCTAAAGTGATATGGAAGAGGGTCTCACATCTGCCAATATTAAAACACAAGAGAGAAAAATGACATTTGTGGAGGGGGGCCTCAGCTTTGTAAGAAAGATATCCCAGTGAGACGAGTGAATGCAAATTATCCTGACAGATGCGAAGTCAAGAGCACTACAGTATAATATGCACAGATGAAATGCCGTCACACTGACACAATCAGAGCGGGTTTTTGTCCTTTGGTTGGGAGGGTGCCCTTCCTGGCTCGCCCTCATCTTTCACTTCAGTTCAGTGAACACAACAGCCAATCGGCTGATGACGACAGACTTAAAGCTTTAGAAAAGCGCAGCGTATCCGGTCCCGGATCCTCCTTTCACAGCTCCTCCGCTGGTTTCATGAGGGAAGGAATAATGGCTCATTTATTACACAAACAGAAGCAAAGGCTAACCAGTGAGGCAACGACCAGGAATGTTACACATTATAGAAAACAACTGTACAGGCATATACTCAGATATTTAGGAAGCAGGACTGCCTTTTAAAAAAGGGAAATGTTCCAGCAAAGCAAAGACGACATTAATAATGAAGCAGCTTAACGTTAACGAGGTTCCAAATAAAGCGAGGTATGGATGATAAAAGAGAAAAACACTGATAAAGGACAAGGACATAAAAAGTCTGTTATTTTGGGGGTTTGGGTACCAGAAGGCAGCTGGTGACAGTGAGCTGGTCTGGATGACCCAACAGAGCTCCCATATGCCAGACAGATGCCATTATGGTGAGCAGTGGCAGCACAGACTTGTTCGTGAATGTGTATCATTAACCGTTAACATTCATTCAACTTATTTAACTCCCACTGACTCAATTTACCAAGTTGATTCACTGAAAAGACAAGACATGGTGTAATTAAAGTGAGTGGGTTATAATGCATGCAGGTAACTGATGAAAACCTTGGTGGGAGGCGGGGTGTAAGTGTGATATTTTCTGTAAGCTGAACGACAGGTGGTGTGGGTCTGGCGGTTTGGCAGTGGTCCGTTTGTCTGACTGGCTGTGAATCTGTGAGCGCTGGCCATCGTGCCGTGTCCAGGTGGCGTTCTGGTAAACACAGTGTGAAAGTGATGAATGCAAGCAAGAGCTGTCGCAGCACTTTTTTTTTTAAGTTCATGTGCGTCTGGTGCGTAGGTGAGCTGCCTTTTTCTTTATTTCACAGCAAGTGAGGGCACATGTTTCAGTGGCAGGTATGTACCCTCAGCTCTATCCGACCATATGGGATGTAAGGAGATGATTACATCAACTCCAAGACAAGCAAACTTCAACTACCCTACTTTAGTCACACTGCTCCATCCATCCTTATTACATCTTGTTTCGCTCTCCTCCTGCCTGCAATCTCGTTCTCGTTCCGACTCCAGTGAAAGTAGAAAACCCGACTCAAGACAGTTAATCTTCAGAGTATCTACCGGAACATAACGGCTTTTATGTCTGTAGCCTTCACCGTTTTAAGTCGAGTGTACTTCGCTGAACGGTGGATTGTCCTAAGAGACTTTCCCTGTTCAACACGCCCATGCATAAATACTGCATGGCAGTCGGGAGAGGAGGCCACGCTTTTGGGAAAGTCTCTTCAGACTTGTTTCGGTGCTAGAGAAGGGTTTGTCTTATAAGTACCATGGCAAACCAGGGAGGGAGTCCTCGAATGCCTGGAGTGTGTGAAAGGGGATGAGGGAAAAGACACACTGAATACTTTGATTTTGATTCATGTTGAATTTGAAAACATATGCATGAATGCTTTAAAAGCAGCTGATTTGCATGTACTTCTTATTTTTCTTGTGCCTTTTACTACTGTGAGCATTTTCTGAGTTGTCAGGAAATCTTAGAAACAACCAAAATCTTTTAGCATAAATAAATTGTGCACGATGGTGGAAAACAGGCTTCGCCTCCTTAATGTGTCTCCTCCTCTAATAGAAAACAAACATGGAGTGTAACATGTACATCCTATGTGCAAGTGTCATTGGCTCCATCTGAGGCAAACTGGAATGAAATCCTGTTGCTCGCTAGTCCCCTCCAGCATGGCTGTCGGAGGAGATCAGACGATTTGGTGGGAACTAACATGACAAGCTCACCAGCATGGGTTCATAGAGTTAGGAGGTCACACTTATGTAAAACATGTGCACATACAATTCAAGTACAAACAAATGCACTCTCCAGTGATCTCCCCGAGGCAGCGGAAACAAAATGAGTCTTATGTAAATTCTAAACATCAGCACAATGACCTCACACACCTCCAGAGAGGAAATAATCCAAGTTTGAACAACCTGGTGGCTCCACTCCCCTCCTGTCCGTCATGTTCTCATCTGCGAGTGTGTCGCTGTGTGTGTAGACATCTGCAGTAAAGGGAATAGTGTTGGTGAAGTGGCACTTGCCAACTAGGACATGTCCAAGGCCGAAGCCATAGCGTTGAGGTGGGTTGCTGGTGGGGGTGTTATCTACAAACGTGCGTGCATGTGTGTGAGAGGATCAGAAAATGTCCATTAAAAGCCACATCCCTAACTGCTTGTAAATGAGGCATTGAGCCCTTGGTGGGAAGCGGTCACACTGCCAAACAGCCATGCTGTGCTATTCAGTGGGACGATGCTTGGGTACGCTTTTTTTTGGTTGATAGCTTGAAACATGAAGGCAGCCACTGGAAACTGCTGCTCTGGATGACACACAATCTCAGGCTATGTTCACACTTTAGGTGCTTTGTAGCCCCTAAACACCAAAACCCAAGAAATAATGGGATGGATTTTTCTTTTAATAAGTATTTATTTGGCCCTTTAACAAAATATTAACATGAATAAATAGATAAAACAAAAACAACATCATGTAATCTTTCAAAATGAGAATGATACTTCTTCCCTGCAATGTGAGCGTAGCCCAACAGGTCCAGACAGGATCTGTTCAGATGTATGAACACAAAGCACAATAGTTTCTGTTATTGTCTTTACTTTATTTTTTGGGTATTTCTGGTGTCGTCTGTGCTTGGGGACAGCAGCCAAATTAATAGTAATTTTCCCACCAAGCTTCAGCTTGTTGCTGAAGTTCAAAGGCAACAACATTCCCATGAGGCATGTCACCGATGTCCAGAGCAGCATTAACCGTACAGTGGACTACATCATCTGAACTAATGTACAGTAAGTAGATTGCAGCAACTGTGGTTAGATAAATGGAACAAGCCATCCCTGGAGGCATCCTGCGCATGTAAACCCTCGTCTATGACTTTCTATATGGATTCCCTCACATCCAGCAGTAGCTCCATCGCCACTCACAAACTCCATTAGCACAATTACCCTGCTGTGCTATTAACTACACTGGGGGGTGCAACTGTGAACTTGAAGAGAAACACATGAAGCAGTTTGTTTAAAGATGCATGAATGACAAAAGCTTGCATGCATCTCATGTGAACTGGCACTTAGAGAGGTCTCCTCTGGTTTTCATAACTTCAGAGTGTACTGCTTAACATCCGCACACGAAAAGCAGAGCTTGAGTTTGACTACATATTACACCATCGATACAGGGAAAGAGGTTAACAAATAAAAAAATAAAACTATATTTCCCAGGGGGGCTCCTGGGTAATTAAAGATTCCAGGACTCTCATCTGCAGCTCTCAATCTTAGTGGGCTATCTCACAGCTGTTTTCCCCACAGCCCGCCTTCTGCTGACACACTCAAACACACATTTCAATAAAGATCTTCCACATGCGTTCATAACCATCAGCTAGATGCTACATCTTAACCAGTCTGTAGGGAGCATACTGGAAGTTCGGCCTGGGTGTAGACTTGGGTGCAGCTGATTGATAATTGTGTTGGTGAAAGAGAGACCGACACATCAGTGTTTGTAATTGACTTGTGATTAGCAAACTGGAGATTATTAGCTTGCAGCGTTAATGAACTTTGCGGCTACCAGTGTCAGCGAGGTGAGGTGACTGGACGAGGCAGTTAGCGCCGAGTGGCCTGCCAGAGTTTGAATCAGTCATGTCGCTGGCAGCTGCTGACAGAAAACACTGGTGAAAGGCAGCCGAGCACAACAGATAGTGCTGCTAACCGCACAGCCATCTTCCACTTGAGCTGCCATGACAGACTCATTACATCTTGGACAAAGAAATATAAGGTCTGGGTGCGAGTTTCTGTGTGCTGGTCAAAAATAGCTGCTGCAGGCGCTTACTGTGTATCCAAACAGGCAAAAACAATATATATATTTCATATATATTTGTAATACTATCAAGACTGGTACCTTATTTCCTCTCTCTTTTTTTTTTTTTATATTTGCTCACAGAAACACACAGGTTGTGTCTTTCTGCTCTGATAAAAAGAGACACTGTGCCTTCACAGGGTTGCAAAAGCTGATACAAGTTGCAAACAATCACACATAACTGCATTTTAAATCACAGCTCATTATCAGACCAGTGCCAGGTCTGATCTGAGCTGCTCTCCACTTTAATACCTGGGGATTATTGTTCATCATGACATAGCACTGCAAGACAAAATGTAAATTAGCACTTGCGAAAGCCAAACAAGCTGTCTCCTCATCGTTTTTTAAATGACGCACTGTAGCTCCGTTTGGATAGGATAATCAGCAAAAGTTTGGGGGATTAAAAAAAACAAACCAAAAAAAAAGGGAAATTATTTTAATTTCTGTTAAAAGTATTAAGTGCAGAGAAGAGAGGCCTTGTATGCACAAGACAGAAAAGCATGAAAAATAAGAGGAGTGGATATGGGAAGATAAGAGTGATGTGTGAAAGATATGCAGGAAGTCAGACTGTGAACATCGTGTGGAGAAAGACATTTAGGAGGATAAAGGAAACGAGGGAAGTGAGTGTGAGACAATGTGGCATGTTGCCATGTAAGGAGACAAGAGTCGATGGTGCCAGCGCCATTAAAGGAAGGTCTGTCCACTGTGTCTGATGTGGGGAAAACATTGAGTCGATGTGAAAAGTAACTTAACTTAACAAGACGCTTCTGCTGAGAATAAGTCAACGTGGCAAACGTTCATCATCTTTTGTTCGCCAAGGTTATCAGCACAGTCGCACATCAACAGCTTTTATAACCCAGTGATAATTGTTCAGATACAAACTCATCTTTCTTCCTCTCCACCATTAACGTATTTGCCTTTCCTGTAGAAGAAAATAAACACTCATTTAATCACATCTGTAAAATTTTCTAAAAAAAACAACTCAATTTCTAACTCAAGAGCGGCAGCATCAGTGCCAATCAGGCCAGATGACATGGTTGACACCGTTCTAAATCCGGCTGCCTGGGGCAGCCATTACAGAGTAGCTCATTTCTGACACCAACATGTTGATTACATGTACCTGGCAATCTACAGAGTACAACGGCACTGCATCTCAGGGACCAATCAAATAAAAACAAACACCTACAGACTCACACACACAAGCAAAATGGCTTTCAAGATGTAGATGCTGCTTAAAAATGAACAGGGATAAATTAGGACAAATTACGTGAAAACAGGCAAAACCTGATGCAGTGTCACGAGAAATGTTTTCACACGACTCACGAAAGACATTTCATGGAAACAACTCTGATTTGTTGGTAATTAACTAATGATATCTGATGATGATTTGAGCTTAAACCCCTCAAATAAAGCCCATACAGAAGGTATGCACAGCACATGGCAGATGCTTGACAGATTAAACTTAATATGACATTAAATCTGTCTGTGTGTGCACAATAAGCACAGTGAGATGCACACAGGATGTGATTTCTATTACACTGATCAGAATTTGTCTCAGCTCCATCAACAAGCACACAAGTCATATCACCTGCATTTTCTTAATGCATGTTCTCCACAAAAGAGACAACATAAACAATATATAACCATATGGTGTGTGTTGTGAGCATCTACTAAAGCACAGCTTAAGGTGGAAAGGCACTTGGAAAAAGAAATAAACCCCTAACAGATTAACATGCATGCTTTCACTCTCTTGGGACAATGCCACTCTTAAAGACCAGTGTTAACCTTCAGTGCACTTATGACTGACTATCAATAGTTGCTCAAGTGCCAATGAACATTACAGCCCATCTGTTGTATAACACTTTAGCACTAGAGTATTCCAATCCACCAAATTCCAATCCCTATGAATGGATAATGAATAAAGAACAAAATGGAACAGATAGGAAGGACTAAAGTCATTTTTACAAGAAGGCTGATAGTCTGGATGAGTAAAAAGGGGGAGAGGAGGAGTAAAAAGAGCTCAGAGTGCGCAGAGTATGTGATGCTATCAAAGGCTTGGAGGAAACTTTTCTCTAAGAGAGGCGAAGAATGAGGCACTGATCCAGAGGGCAACAAAAGGGTTGCATCTTAAAATATTTTTTGGCTGTTGCTAAAGCACAGTAGCATTTTTTTTTTTTTTTTGCTGTTGCGCTAACAGCAGGTGTCATGGCGCTCATGAATCTTCAAGCCAGAGTGCACCTTGCAAACAAATGAGGCAGCTAGCAGATCACAGTAGCAAGTATTTACCAAAGGAACAGAGGTACTGGTAAAACCAGTCATTGACTGAGGTGGAAGACCAGAAAACCCCCCAAAACATTTTAGGAAATTTCACTTAATGCAAATTGTGTTTAATTCAGATACCAACAACAACAGAGGTGCTGTCTTACAAATACGCCCACGGATGCTAAGAATCAGAAGCACATTCCCGCTCCATTTAGAGGTATGAAAAATCTCTGATCACACTTGAGCTCTTTTTCCAAGTAGGAAATATGGGAGATCTTAGCAATGGCTTTAAGCTTGGAAGCAGACTTGATGGATGGAATTATGAAGAAGAAAAGCTTTAACACACACTTTGGCAACAGTGCTGCTTGTTAAGCTTTCTCCAGATCAAAATATCCATCTGTAGCCAGCAAGGAGAGGCAAAAGCACGCGGAGACACAGCTGTTGCATACTAAACAGAAACCATTTGATCCAACAAAACCTAAATCTGTGCAGTCTGTAAGCCTATTAGCTGAACGGGAGGTTTTAATCACTGTCCTTTGTCCATAAGGTCCAGTATCCTGAGACTGCATTATGGCCACTGGCTACACTGTGGAGGTCAGAGGTCAAAGCACTCTCACAATGATGCACAGTCCTTTATTGACAGACTGAAGTTAGGAAGTGAGAAAGTAAATACGTTCTATTTAAGAGTGCATAAATTATTACAAGATGTTATTGTCAAGTGTGTTCTTCCCCCAGCTTCTAATACAGCTGAATGTACATGCTAATTATGTTTAGGTAGTTATACTCCATGGACACTTGTCTCTGCTCCTTTGTGTGTTGCATTAAAAAAAATAGAGTGACTAATATTGGGAGGGTGAGTTGAAGCAGTAATTGCAGCAGGAATACGTATCTTCCATTTTTCTTTATCTTTCATGCACAGAGCAGCTTTAAGTCTGCAGGATGCATTAGCATAATGAGAGAAAAGTAAATGAGCACTGCTTTCATGGCCACCATCTGAGGCAAATTGTAGAGGTCTTAAAATGTATATTATATGTGACTGTGGACTGACAATAGAGGAGAGGTGTTATGTCTTGTGTACCACATTATTAAACCTTACAAGCACATACACACACACACACATATATATATACATATATATATATATATATACATATATATATACATATACATATATATATACATATATATA
>JBAMHW010000026.1:20388102-20418152 GCA_037177495.1 Rhadinocentrus ornatus | reverse complement strand
CCCCACATTCGAACCTCCCCCAGCCGAGGCTCGAACCAGCAACCTTCTTGCTGTGAGGCTGCGGTGCTAACCACCACACAACCGTGCATGGGCACCCTTTGTTAAATGTGAAAGTAGAAGTGCGCAGCAATTTATTTTTGTGCCGCAAATGCCGCCTGTAGTTTGCTTTGCTACACAAATAAATGGGGCTCCTGGTACGCAGTGAAAGATGGGGAGCTGGACTTAAATACAAGTACATTGGGAAAAAGTGAAGAAATTATTTTGATATATTTAATTGAAAATTAAAAAAAAAAAAAAGGTTTTCATTAGGACTTTGGCCTTCATTTGTTGTGGTTTGATGTTCAGCTTATTTAAAGGTTAAATTTAAATACGGAATAACTGTTTTCAAAGAATAAAAAGCATAAAAATAGGGCTTAAATAACAACACTAAATAAAAAATTACTTAACATACAAACTCTTCATAACCGCTGATTTAAGCTAAAACAAAAGCTCTCAGTGACACTAAATGAAGAGCTGTTTGGGAACCATAAGATACAGCTTTTCTAAGTCAGCTGAGCCAAAAGAAACGAATCTTTGAAAAAGGGATGGACTTTCCAACACCACTCCATGGGGGAGGAATGCCTATGATTCAGGTAGATGATTCAGATGATAGTGATTATTTGAAAAGGTAAAAGACCACAATGACACACAAAACATCCCCTCAGTTTGGGTTGTAATTGCTTGAGAGGTATGTACCGCCAGCAGACACGCTGGTCGTAGTGGCTGGTCAGAGAACCAGCGTCCTCTTGGGGTGTGACAAGACGGGACCTGAGACAAGAGAAAGACCATTTACTCCTTTTCCTTAGTGATGTTTTAAGTAGTGTCAGTGTCTGCATGTGTTGAAGAAGACCACTATAAAAAAAAACAAAAAACGATCCACTGCTTGACATATACTGGTTTACTCCCACTAGAGGAATATGGATTGCATCTCATGTGAAAACCCCCACCACCAATTACCCTCCTCTACTCTCCTCTTGCCAGCAGTCTGAAGCCTTTTACAGCAAATTACTGTTTCTGTAATTGGAAAAGCCATCACTGAAAATGTAAACAGAGAAAGCATCTGTGGCTCTCTTTTTGCATCAATCTCTCTCACCCCTCTTTCTGCCACCTGTCGAGACTCGCGGCTGAAGCTAAAGCCCTGATATGATTTCCAGAAGCCCAAATATACTCGCAGGATGGACTCAAAATCTCCAAATGGGCTCAAATGCGTGCACATTTGGACAATTTAATAGAAAACCCTTTTTTAACCTTGAGGGGGGGAAAAATGGCTCACCACTGTGAAATGTGTCATCCATCCGTTCAGCTCGAGGTAATGGACCCAAACGCTGACATTAGTGCAAATGGTGCTCACTGTGGTTGTAAAGAATGTGGACGAGGATGCTTATTTTCCACCTGAAATCAAAAGCATCCCACCTCATACAGACAGGTGAGCTGACCTTTTAGAAGCTAACTTGCGTACCTGATTTAATACTGAATGCCTTGAGAGGGGAGAGATCATCCAGGCAGGGTCTGACCTCTAAATATTGCATTTGCTGCAGAGGCAGGGAGCTGGGAAAGCGAAAAAAACAGCAGCATCAGCCGACAAGTCTTCTGCAACTTTCATTCACCTGCTCGGCTACTTTGTTCTTTGTATATTTGATCAAATAGCACCACAACAAGGCTTGGTACACACTACGGCTAAATTAAACATAAGACATAAAAGGATAATGCATAAGGATACACTGTACACACTCTAGGTAAAGACTTCAGTTAGTCGTTCTCACAACCTGGCGCGGTTCTGAGACAGACTTATTTTTTATGGTAATAAATTGCAATTAACTGGATGTAAAATTAAAATTAATATGGGTTTTGCAAATAAGCAGCTTTGGCTTCGATACAATAGCATAAACACTCGGATGACAGTACAGCAATTAAAGCCATTCTCCTTTAATTCGATGGGACCATTAAACTATTCACCATAATATTACTGCAATTTTCACATTTAGGACTTTCTTGCATTTCTTTTGTCTTTAGCATCATATCTGGCTTCATGTTTTCACTGCACAATTAGTTCCATCAGTGCATTGTTTAACTGACAAATCTATGATTAACTAAAACGTCCTCCTTAAAGTCTTCTGGGGAAAATAAAACCGACTCATATCAGTTGTGTAGGAGTTAAGCATCTCTAACCCTGAATCACTGACGTTTGATGCCGGCATAGGAAAAAGAAAAAAAAAAAGAAAAAAAAAGAAAACTGACTTATGACAACTATTTCTGCTTGTGCTTTTCTTTTAATTAAGTTTTACTCCATAATGAAATCATCACTTTGCTGCCTTGACATGACATCCAATTAGTGGGGTGCTTGTCATCATCAGCACAAGTTTCAATAGTAATTTGCACGCTTTTAATGAAACCAACACCTTAAATAAGGAGGAACAAATGAACTAGTCAATGTGGAAATGTTCTGGTAGCACCAAAGAAACCATAACATGTCAAACTAATAAAGTTTTATTGTAAACGATAGAGTGTGGCTTCCATTAGTAGCTGGGTCCAGCATCATTAGCTGATGAACAGCTGCTGTGTGTAAAAGGTAGAAGTGTGAATAATGTGGACGGAGTGGCACCTGGTTGGGTGGGGGGACTCATTATGAGTCTGTACAGGTGCCAGGAAACAAGCACTGGACAGGATGTACCGCCAACTGTGCTGCTGATGAAACTTGGGGTGAGGAGAAAATGTGTTTGTTGGTCGGGGCCTGGCCTACTGATGCAGTACCATAGAGGGGACAACTGAGTGAGGTCCTGAGGAGAAAAAGGGTGCTAGCTTGTTGGATACATTCCTGTAGGACTGTTGCCCAGCAACACAATCTGTTGGCTAGGATACCTACTGCAGAGAGGTAATAAAATGTCAGACTGTTGTACAGCATAAATGAAAAAATATGGACCCAGCTAGAGTGACGTCAGCGATAGGGTTTTTGACGCGTCATGCTGAAAGTCTTAGATCAGGCATCTGGCCATCACCATCTTTGATTGTTGCAGGTGGAAATAATGTGAAATGAATTGATATAATGAGGTGAACGTATATGTCCACTGGTGAATGTTGACAGCATTTTTCTATCATTTAGTGCAACCATCTTCTTATCCATCCATTTTCTGATGATTATCCTTGAACCGGCTGCCGGGCCAGCTCTCCTGGAGGAACACTAGGACGTTCCCTGAGCCAGCTTTGAGATGGGACCTCTCTAGTGAGGCTTGGTCTGCCTTGACGCCTCCCATATCCAAAGGAAAGAGGAAAAAAAAAAAAAAAAAAAAACAACGTTTGGAGGAATCCAGAAGTAATGCTAACCAGATGTCAAAACCATGTTAACTGGCTTCTTTCGACATGGAGGAGAAGTGATTCCAAAGAGAATCATTCACTTAAATCCCTAAAGACAGAGTAAATCTAGACACTTGTATTTCTTAAAGCAGCATTACATACATTTCTGGCTAACAATTTGTACTTCTGACTTGTCTTAATGACACAGTGACATTTATTAGGTGCACTCTTGGAGCAGTTGAGCTGAACTGTTTTCTCAACAGGTTCCGCTCTTAGCTTACTGGTATCTTCACTTCACAACCTGACCCCAACACCCCAACTGCTTGTACCCTCACTCTCCTGTGGTGTGCTCTCCTGCACAGCATCTCTCCCCCCCCCCCTGATGGTGATGACAGACCAGGTTAAGAGACAGATGGAAAAACTACACCAGAGGAAGGCTGCAGGTCCACATGGGATATGCTCCCGGATCCTGAAGACCTGCGCCACTCAGCTGTCTCCTAATCATGCAGCACTTATTCAATCTGAGCGCGATTCTCTGGAAGATGTTTCTGTCCCAAAGAAGTCCAGACCATCAAACCTCAATGACTACCATCCAGAGGCTCTCACATCGCATGTGATGAAGGTGCTGAAAAGGCTGTATTGGCCAACCTAAGACTGCAGGTGAAGGCTGATTTAAACGTTGTCTGTGGTAATACAGACTAGTTTCTTTCCACCATGTACCAGCAGATGGTCTGCCAGGTGTGATCTGGAATAAATGAGACTGGAGACATTTTGTTTTCATGTTGAAATCTGCGTCATATTCAGCTCTTTGGTGCAGCTTGACCAAAGGTCCGTAGCGGTGGTGAAACATTGGACTGTAGCCACGTCCTTCACATCACCCTCATGACATTAATCATACAGGGCAGGGAGAGACACGATTAAAATAGTGACGAGATGGCAGTGATGTTTGTCCGAAGTGTTGATGAGTTTCTTAAATCCCGGACTGAGCGCTGGTCACAAGTTATGTTTGTTTATAAAGTTTTTAATCTCTCTGTGTCTCTGGGAGCTGGTGGATTATTTAGTCACAACTCACAAAAATTGTAAATTTTTCCATTTCCTTGTGTCGCGTCGTAAGCCCCCGTGTGCACGTCTACATGAACAAGCGCAATATTTCACATGCACGAATGTCGTCTGTCGCTTGGCGCGAGGAGGGCAGCGATTTCCGCCTTATTGCTCAAAATTCATAGAAAATTAACAGAGAAGGAGCCATGTCGCCTCCCGTGTGTACAGCCCATAACTTGAGAGGTGTTTGCATCTGGAGTTGAATTAAACCAAAGCAGCTGGGACTGTGGGAGGAGTCTGCAGCAGAGCGCAGTACAGCAATGCCAGTGACGCTCGATTTGAAACTGCAAACAGCACAAGAGCAAACTGCGAATGAGCAAAATAATGGGACCATTTCATTTTTAGGATCCTTTTCTTTGCTGCTGTGTGCTAGGGAAGCAGCATCGGAGCAGAAACACCAGCAGACTGAACAAACTTAGAAAGAAGGCTGGCTCCGTCATTGGGTACAAACCCGCCAATTTTGAAACTGTGGAGGAGAGGAGGTGGCTGAACAAACTGGTTTCCATCATGGATAACCATGACCATTCTCTCCACCAGACACTGGTCAGGAAGCAAAGCTCCTTCTCTACCAGACTGAGACGCTCTGCTGTCGTACGGACAGATACAGGAAATCTTTCCTGTCACTTTCCATCACTCTGTTCAATAAGTCACCTCAGGCAGACGGAGAAGAGTTGCTTAGACACCAGGCTCTACCTGCCGCTTCGATCCACTTCACATTTTATTCTACTTTTTAAATACTAGTTTGATTTGAACATTGTTTTCTGACATTTGATTTTGCAAAACGTTATTTATATTTATATACTTTTATAGCCCATTTTTATTTATTCTCTCTTGCTCTGTTGATTTGCATAAGTTGTACATAGATTTGTATATTTCTATCCATCTAACTAGGTGCCACCTCAGAAAATCTAAAGTTTCATACAGTTCTAGTTCTGGTTATACAGCATTTGTGATCTCAATCAAGTTGTTGTCATTAGATTCCACCCAGAAAAACTCAACTATATTTAGCTACCTTTTAATTATGCTGACTCTCCAAGCTTAGTGGTAAACCAACAACTTTGCACAGCTCAGAGTCACTTACTTCCTCACGCCTGGAGTGGCCCCTGTCTTTTAGTGTCCAAGGTCGCACAGATCTGTGCAGGTCCCCCTCTGACAGTAATTACATATAGCCTCCGGAGAGGGAACAACACACACAAGGAAAATAGGGGGATAAAAGAGAGACAGCAGTACTAAAGCGAGATAATGTGGGTGGGGGAAGAGAAAGTGAGACAACTAATACAGCTTCAGATAAAGACCCTTAAAATAAACTGAGGATTAAAGACCAAAATCCCTCAAGCTTCTCAGTGACTTAGAAAAACTGTTCCTAACGTAGAATTAATCACTTATCGAGCTTGTGTAAAGATATTCATATATGAAAAAGAAAAAAAAAAAACACTCGCCAGTAATTAAATGTGAATAATTAAAATATTAAAGGGGGGTATAATGTAGAGCAGATAGAGGACCCCCAGAGAAAAGATATTGTAAACTGCATTTCCCACCATATTTAAGTGTTGTTTCAAAAGATGACAGCAAAGAGATGATTTCAAGGCCCTGTGTATGGTTTTTAAAGTGCAACAAAAGCTGTAAAAGCTTTTCAGTGACCACTGGCCTTTACAGACCACAATAAATAAATAAATATATATATAAATAAATAAATACATCCCAGTCTATTAGATAGCTGCAACCCCCACGGGGTTAATGGCTTGGAAACAATTTCTAAATATCAATGACTGTGTCCCTTTCCCCCCATTTAATCTCCCCTATTCTACCCTGGTAACTGTACCACCGACTTACAACACCCAACCTCTGGTCCAAACATCTTTCTGCCGCAAACTGCCTTAAACTCTATTCTTCAATCCATTTCAAGGATATTTGCAATCGGTTTATTTGTGATTTTTATTGCTTACCGTCTCTCACAATCGTATGAGTTATCTCTCATAATCAATTCTTACTGGACTACAGTATTTTAATTGCCTTTTCTTTTCTTGTTCACTAAAAAACCTTCATTTGTTTACCACCATGAAATGTTCAAAGTTCTTAGCATTGGTCTGCTTCCTGGAATATTTTACTGATTTTAGTTCCCTTCTTTATGCCTGTATGGCACTTTAATTTTCCTGTGTCGAATCAATAAAATTTATCTCATTTCACGGAGGCAACAATTGAGACAAATGGAGGCTTAAGTGCAGACAGACAAAATACTCTGACAGTCCAAGCTGTGTTTGAATCCTTTTGTTTCTGTAAATACAGCTAGCTTTTATGATTTGTTTTACAGTCTCTATCAAATCTGAGTTATTTCAGTTACATTAATTGCCTCACACTAATCAATATGTTTAAAGCAAAGCTGTGTCAATATCGTTTAATATTCTTTCATGAAGTTAGTATTGTTTCAGGCCTAAACATCACAATGTGGAAAATCCAGTTAGGCTTTATGTGCTGTACATCTACAGTTTTGTTAAAGAAGGTACTCAGAAGAGTTTGCACCACTTGACAAAGATATGGTGACGAAATTATGGCTTAAACTCCAGATGGTGAAGCTGTAGAAAGAGGAGATAAAGCACAGCACCGGTGTGCAAACAAAAAAGAAGTAGATTTTGTTTTTGCATACAGTCTTTAATTTTACGGGGCATTCATTCAGTGCATCATGTACATCTAGAAACAAAAGTTTCTTACTCATCACTGTATCTATCCTGTATGATTGGGTCAGTCAGATATCACTGGCTACTTGCAGACAAAATGCATTTGCACATTTTTATGCATAAATCATTACTGTGTAAACTTTCAGCTTATCGGTGTCCCTTATTCTATACTCTAGCGCAGGGCTACTCAATTCGGTCCTATGAGGACTGCAATCCAACAGATTTTCCATGTATCCCTGTTCCAACACACCTGACTCAAATTAATGAGTCATTGTGCAGAACTTGACAGGCTGTTAGATCCACTTAATTTAATTCAGCTGTGTTGAAGCAGAACGCATTGAAAACCTGCTGGATTACAGACCTCGTAGGACAGAATTGAGTAGCCCTGCTCTAGAGGTTAAAAGCTATAATCTGTATAGTGGTAAATTTTTCATGTACCCACCTTTGACAAAAGGCCTTTTCACTTAACATTCCACCACATCCCAAAGAGATCTGGTGACTTTGGAGGCCACTGGAGTACAGTGAATTCATTGTCATATTCAAGTAACAAGCTGGAAATGATTTGAGGTTTGTGACATGGTAAATTATCCTGCTGTAAGTAGCCATCAGAAGATGGTCCATTGTGGTCATAAATGGATGGACATGGTCAGCAACAACACTCAGGTAGGCGTGGGTGGTAAAATACATTGGTCCTAAGTGGCCAAAAGTGGGCCAAGAAAATACCCACCACACCATAACAGCACCAGCAGCCTCAACAGTTGATACTAGGCAGGATGGATGCGTTCATGTTGTTTCCATCCAATTCTGACCCTACCATCTTGGCAGAATTAGGGACTCGGTTTAGTTGATGGTTGCAGTGTTCCTTTGGTTCAGTTTTGTTTTCACACTGCACTTAATTAAAAAAAACTGGACTGTTTAAATAACCTTCTCACCAAAGACAGCGCTGCATGAAAATGACTAAAGATGAAAATAGAAACAACGAACTGGCTCAAAAGTTGCTTAATGCAAAGCAACTTCCGTTTCCACCACATAACCGCAAATCCTAGCAGTCTTGGTTTGACTATATTTTTGTTAGAACTTTGACCACGTTGTACCATGTCAGACCACAAGCCATTTCTCCAGGCTCGTCCTACACATGGGTATGTTTTGGCTGTGATCACCAATGATGCTTTGCATTAAACCCACAATACCCTTTGTGTTGTAGTCTGCTTCCTGCATTTGGTTCACTTGAAACAGACCAAGACCTACATTTGTAGGCAGCCCAGAGTTCGCTTCATTGATCCGTATCAGAGATCAGTTGCACATTCTCACCTCCCTGAGGGTTGGTTTGACTGCACCGTGAATTTGGTAGCTGAAATGGAGATTCAGACCATTTTTCTACTGCACGGTTTTGGTGATTCTGTGTGGACTCTAGCCTATAAAAATGGTTTATACTACAGATTTATTCTGATTTAACTGGATTATAATTGGACAGTAAATTTAACTGCATCTGTAAAAGTGTCTTGAGATCGGAATTAGTGCTGTACAAATGAATCTGAACCAATCTGAAACATCGTCATCCTACAGTGAACATGAACTGATCTGTAGAGAAACTAAAATTACAGACTTTTAATTTTTAAAATGGTAAATTTAATGGTATAAAAACAGAATATTAAAAGCTCACCAGTATTGTTATACACTACAGGGATTTTGTATATGCATACAGTTTTTTCTTCTCCATTTTACAGGGTATTCATTCAGTGTTTTAAAAAAAATTTAATAAAAATAAATAACGGCTGACAGAAGAAACAGCATTTGAAAGCTAATGTACAGTAATCATAACAAACATGGCAGGTAAAGCAACCCCTTGTGCAACATTACAAAATTTTAACGGGCATAATAAGTAGTATAACATCTGTTGCCGGGTGTAAATTTTACTCAGTGGCCAAATTGAGGTTTACATGGAAAACACCTTTAATCGCCTTTAATTTATTGGTTGGGAAGGGTTCTGATTGGACAGGGGGCGGACGTGAATATTTATGTTTACTAGAAACAAACTCCAGTTCCTGCATCTTTTCGTATTGTCTACAACATGGAAGACTACAGAACCATTTTCGGTCTGACTCTGATTATAGTTTTGAAGCAGTGGCTCAACACTTGTATGCTACTTCACTTTGGACAGCTGAGGAGGAGAAGGGAGATAAAGTAGCGTGCCGTCAGGGAACAAGCATGAGCTGAGCGACCGGAATAATTTTAAAGAAAAGATACATGATTGAGATTATATTTAATTTGGATTTAAAATCAGAATAAACCAGCCACTTACTTCAGATTTAAGTTTATTCTGAAACGGCCATTTTTATTAGGGATTAGGTGTTTACGAGGGCATGTTAAAGAGAATTTTTGTTTTTTATGAATTAAAAAGGAATTAAAACTCGTGTAAACATGGCCAGTATCTGAGCTTTTGCCGTTGCTTTGAATGAATGCCTCACAAGACTTTCCACAGCAAACAGGAGCGGTTAGAGGCTAATCGGTATGACCAAAGCACTTCACACATGGATGAGGGCAGTCTTAAACACATGAAGCCAAATGTGGAAAATTAGAGGCAAAAATGTCGGAAGTGCGCACTTCTGCACATTTTTGGAAGTTGGTATGTCATCAGTTGCAAACACAGGAGCACTTCTGAATTTCAGCCTCTACTTCTGAGCTTATCAGAGTATAAAAATGCCTTTACTTCACAAATATTGTGGGGTGGGGTCATGTAATGATATTGCAAAGCCATCTGCTTGTGTAATTGTACAAGCCCTTGCACTTTGATGTTCCTTTCATGAGGCTGGTATGACTTAATGTAGCTTTGAGGGAACGTCAGCAAAAATTAAAGAGATTGAGGAAGAAGGAGAGGGGTGGACAACACGAAAGACAAGGAGGTGGAGGGGGTGAAGACCGGTCAGATTCTGCCACCCTGCTGACTGGAACACTTTATTTTTTATTATTATTTATTTATTTATTTATTTTTAACCAGGACATAGGTCTCTTGGTGGAAGAACAAGGTCCAATTAAAGGGGAAAATAAATAAATAAAAAGACCTAGTATTGCTGGATCATCTAAAAAGCAAGGCTTTATATAAGAAAAGATTGAGCTCTCTTGACAAAAGACACAGAGCAGCAATTAAGTGAAAATGCAGTTTTTCTACAATTTCTTCACATGCAACACTTTGGTTGCAAGAGGAAAAAACAAAAAATAAGTTATAAATGCTTTGCATCTTGCCGCTTTCTCAGCTCACTTATACAAGGAACTTATGAGACATATGCTAAAAATCGATAAAAAAAACCATTTTGATTTGGTGTTTCATTTGTAGCTCAAGAATGTCATGTTTCCCAGTAGACCCTAAACCCCTACCGCTAACATGTTTCACTTTTCCCTGCTGGCAGTAAGTGCTGCTGAAGGCATTAACCTCGACTTCAGGTTGGATTTCAGCCTCTTCACTGTGACACATAATTCTCACCAACGATAAAAGCCTCGTCTCAATTTGAACATCACTCATGACTGACTGAGCCAGAAGCAGCCAGAAGCATTGAAAAGGGTTGGATTCAACATATCATGGCGAGAAAACTTCACATGACCTTAACATCTCAAGGTAACTCATAAAAAAGAAACATAGGGACATTAAAGCAAACAACAGAGCTAAAGCGTTATCACATTCATACATGATTTAATTATTATGGTTTAAGTGATGCCGTGAGTCAACATGGCAGAAAATCTAATTAAATAAAAACTAATTGTGTTAGTGAGGTACATTTAAAGGTGGCTAAAGTCAATCTTATGGCTTCTAATATTTGACAGATGAGGGGCAGCAGAGACCTCTAAATGTAGTTTATTGTATTTGCTTGTTTTTTAATGTAAAGTTGGAAAAAACTGTTTAAAAACAGCTTTAAAGGGGGGAAAGGACAGTCCTTTTTGTTTGCTTTGTGGGGTTTCCTTTATACTGCATGAGTGCACCATCTAAATACCCTAATGAGGTCATACTGACAAACATCACTATGCTCTCTTATTACATAAACCTTAAAATGCAAAACTTTAAACTTTATCAAACTGACCAACCATAAACTCGAACTGCCTAAAACACTTTAGATCAAAATCTCATGAAAGTGATGTATTAAGCACATGTGTGTATGGGAATTTAATAAGTGTGTAACACCAATACATCTCACTTATTTTCACACTGGCACGCTTTGGTTTGCTTTAAAGGAACCCTGGTCCGTTCTGGAGGACATTCGTACTCTGGTCCAAACTAAAGAAGTGAACTATGGTCCGTTTGAAAACCGTGAGTCCCTTGTCCAACGGACCATACGGTGAACCAAACAGAGGCAGTGATATAGAACACGTGCAGCATGTTGGGTAAGCAGCTGCCTCTGCTGCTGCTCATACTGGACAGCTTCTTGTGAAATTGTATCAGGCTTGAACACCAAAGTGAAAAGAGAAACTCCAAGACTACTTAAATTTATTGTTGCTCCATAGTTTACTTGCGGTAGACGAGCCGTTTTCAGTCTTGGTATGAGCTAGATTTTTTTTTTATTTAGGAGAAAATTGCCCCTAGTGAACAGCTGTTGTAACTGCTTGATGTTGTCAAGGCAATTTGGTCCCCTTCAGTGAAGTGCTTCATGAAAGCAAACCAAACCAAACCAAAGGAAGTGACATTTTTAGAATTCACCAACAAATTGAAAAGACTTCCCCGGACTGTCCTGATCTGAATGCGTTCGAAGTGTTAGTGATGCAAAAACTATACGATCTCAAGACCAGAAACAAAAAAAAAAGTTGTTGGACTCATCAGCCTTCCCTGCACCCTTTGTATTTGCTCCTCCATCTCTTTAGCCACACAGTCTATTCAAATACTTATGGAGTCATAGTAAATGGAAGATTTGTCAAGATGTGTAATTATCACTATGCATGTTACTGGGTAAAAATAATTGAAGATTCCACATAGCACAAAAAAAGGCTCCAGGCTCGACTAAAAAGGGCGAATTTGAATTTTTAAAACGATGGAGCTGTTGATTAACCTCAATCAAGTCGTGTTACAACATGAACACTTTCTCTTCAACAGCCAACTATGTAAAAGTAAAACACAACAAAATTAGAGCGGTTTTAGTACAGACCATCTGTTGTCAACATCCCCCAACTTGAGGACCTCAGGTTTTAAGTTTGAACAAACTTTACTGCACCCAAGGTGATGCAATGACTTCACTGTCTCAAGCTGGTGAATTACTTTGTAAAAACTATCAGACTAATCAGGGTTAAGGGGGTTCACACATTGATCTATTTAGATGTTACAAGCTGACTGGTCCTCAAATTTCTCCAATTTTCAGTCATTTTCAATAAATCATCAGCATGTTGAGCTTTCAAACTGAAATTTAACACACATGCAGGACTCCTTATCAGGCTTGTCATCCACAAATCAATTAATCCTCTGTGAGCTATTCATACATGATGATTGCTAACCATCACTATCTTTCTAGAAAAGCACAAAACAATCAAAATGTGTACCTCCTAATCATTTAAAAACTGTTTTAGGTATTTATTCACCAATTTTCCACCATCTGGATTTCTCAACTTTTTGAATTCAAAGCAGACAAAGCTTAAATATGTCATAATTGCCTCTACTTATGGAAAAACCCACTCAGTAGATCATTCAGTACACATTTGGGAATGTGAAGTTGCAGAATTCAAATCCCCTGCAAGCAAATTAAGCAATTTCTACATACGGGATATTTGCAACTGCTCACTGATGTGAACAAATGCTAACAGTTTAAATGCTTGCAATCTGCTCAGAAAGTCAGTGGTTGCTGTTTGCAGTCGTATTTCTTCATTACCCCAGGCATTCAGTAGTAAAAACAAGTGGAATGTTCTTTGTTTTCTCTCTCCTGGTGAGAGGGATGCTGCAGCAAGTGATGTGCTGAATGAGTGATGGAGATAATTGTCATTCATGAAGTCAGTCTGGTGTTAAAGGGGAATAGAAAGTAAGAAAACCCTTGCTCCCACATCTCCGTGGAGGAATTGTTGGTGTATTTAGTGCAGGGCTACACAGGATGATGAAGTAACCACTGCAGTATGAAGAAGAACACGATGTTTACACAGCCAATTTCAACCATTACTATCCGAGTCACATTTGATATACCCACAAATTCTCTGCTAAATTCTGTATTTACCAGAGTTTGTTACTCTAGAGTTGCCATGTCTGGCCGATTTCCAAAATCACATAATTGGAAAACTGAGATTTTTCTTTTTGCTTCCTTCCATTCACACACATGACAATAACAGGGTACCTGTCTCTACATCCTGGGCGTAGAAGTGTAGGTTGTCGGAGATTTCAGTGACATATACTGCTCTGTAGTTGGCAACGCGTTCCTTCTCCTCTGAAAGGTGCACAACCTCCTCCACTGGCTTCTCCTCATAGTTGGCCCAGATCTACAAAACATACCAAGTGTAGACAAAAAGGTCAGAGACTGTAGCAGTGCAAACAGTTTCAATTTGATGCATCAAATTTGGTCAGGAAATAGATGCTAAAATGGAAAATGCATGATGTAACGCAGAACTTGGCAATCTAACAAAGCAGAGACATTGCAATGCCCTTGACATATATTTTAAATATATCTATTTTTCACCTGCCTGTGGCATTATAATGATTTGTGCATGTTCCACTACAATACTGATGGGGTATATTTATGAGAGCATTAGAAAATTGGAGGAATGTTGTGCAGGCATAACAGGTTTCAGTGATGCATCACTCAAGCACCAACAAGCGTAACTCACTGTCACATCTGTGGCTTAAAAAGCTGCTTTCTGACCAACCAAAATGCTTCATGAAAGCAGATATGTAACATTTATCTTCCTTTTATTAATTGAGATATTTTAGGTGTTGAGTTAAAATTAGACGAGCTGTAGTAGTGTTTAATGGATGATAATCTCACAAGTTGGTAAATGATGTTTGTCATTGAGTTTCTTTCAAACGCAGCAGTTCATGTTTGTGTGTGTAAGCAGGTTACATCCTTTCTAAGCTGCATCAAGGTTAGTTCTTCTGCCTCCCCAGGAGAAACAGAGGGCAGGAGGCTCATTAGGGAGAAGTGCTTTGCCTTGGGCCACATATCAAACTGCATGCATGTCAGAAGGTGTGTGCGTGCCTCTTTGTGTGTGTTTTAAGTGCAAAGGATGCTGCTGAAAGAGTGTGTGGTTTTTAAAGGCCGAAAGCTGCATGTTTGTGTACGACTTCAACACGGTGATAGCATCAAGCGCTCACAGACACGAGATGGTCAGGATGAAAGGAAGCTAATCAACTCCTTGTGGATGAATCAGTGTTGAACAGGGGGTGCGGCTGGGTGCGACTCAAGAAGTCAAAAAGTGCAAGAGCTTTGTGGTGCTCAAACTTTCTGTAAATCAGCAGCAGCACAGAGCTCGCCGTTTTTCTTTTTGATGTGATGTTGATGGTAAAAGGTTCCAGAAAAAAGGGAAAGCAGCAGTTAATCCTTTAACTGCATGCCATCATCATGCTAATTTGATTACATTTTATTTTTGTGTTTTTTTATTGGTTTCGGCTCTACTGCCAAGACATGAAAGCATTAAATCTACCTGAGGCTTTATGTAAAATGTTGGCTCTTCTGCTTGCTTATACAGTAATTTAACACTGATGTGTTTGCAAATGACAAAAACAATTAATGAGTAAGATTTAGACAAAAGTAAGAATCAAAAGAAAAGTGAAGAAACTTAAAACCTAACAAGCCAACGGGGCCCTACAACCCATCTGGATAATTCATCCAACAAAGCTGCAAAACTAAAAAGCACAGAACAGTGGAAAAGAGGGAAAGTAGAAATGGAAGATTGAAAGTAAACGGGTAGAAATTCTGGGGGTTGAGGACAAGCAAGGTTAATGAAGAGCAAAAATGAAGCCAAGCTTCGTAAAGCTGGGGATCAGCCAGGATTCTGACATGTACAGCTTTAGACGGGTCTGTAATATTAGTATAGCACACATACCCCAATATGCATACAATATATGCGGGCATTAATGCTGGAATACACTGCATTTGGTAATAAACATGCTTCCCACATCCCAACTGAGCCGGCATGGCTAGGCTTTTAATCAAACCTGCAGCACCAATTAGGGCTGACAAAGATTAGGTGTCACCATTCATCAGCCTGGTGGCCGTCACTGCGGCACTTTTAGGATGGCAGCAAGTGTCTGGGCTGTTGGACTGGACACAATGGACAGCTGCAAGGGCGTACGGCTTCCAAGAGCATCAAGTGGGAGGGTTTAAAAAAGCTTTGAGGCTCTTTTTTTTCTTTTTTGGAACCAACTTAACAAGGCCAGGCTGCATGATGTCAGAACTTTAACTGTTTATATATTTGACTGTGTGAGCCCTCGGCTGTACCTGTGTCATTACAACATGTGCTCAATTTAGAGAAGAAAAGAAAATCTTGTGTAACATCTGTTTCCCACTGAAAGCTTTTCACACAACTCTGCAGAAAAGCCGTATATACATACATAAACTCCTACATGTCCCAAACAGCATCTTCAGGTCATGTTTCTGCACCTCTGATGCTTGTGCTGATTTCTGTGGCAGCTTTTCCCCTAAAAATTAAAATCTGACAGCCATTTCCATCTTTATGACCGAGCTCATATTCAATATTTGTGGCTAAAATACTTTGGTAAAGACTACAAAAAGATGAAAACTTCTTTTGGGTGGTGCACTTTTAGAGACACTAGAGTCCATCTCTTTTTAAATCACAAATTCATGCATGCACACACACACACTATGCCCAGGGCTGATGACCTTCCATGAGCAGCCAACCATCTTATTTGTTCCAGTTGAATGCAGGTATGTGACTGCTGTTTCTGCTGCTGCTCTGCAACTGCAGCCAGACAAGACTAAGCTGCACGATATGATGAGGGAAGGGGTTGAGGGAAGAGAGGAGAGAGAGATGTTTGGGGAAAGACTAGCAGGCAATTAAGCTGGAGCTGAAAGGACAGAAAGTCCTAATAATGGCAGAACAAGCTGATCTTTACAGCTCTAGAATGATAAAAACACAGTTAGATGGGAGTAAGTGACAGGTGATTCCTGTTGGATTAGAGGATGATGGGGGGAAAAGGTTGCCGTTATACTGCTTGGCGACCATCAGAATGGTGTAATAAAAACAAGAAATAGATTTCAAATACATATTTACATTTAAAAGCATGATCATCATAAACCCCTTGCAGCTGGAACTAAATGCTCTAAGCTGTGGACAGGAAGGCGTACAGGCCTTAAAAACACTTCCAGCAGAGTAACTGTACTATGTTGTATTTTCTCAGTCATGAATAGATGCTAAATCACTGACTGAAGTGCAGCTCTTTGACAAAAATCTCAGATGGTTGAGAGCTCTGCTGATTAGCTTAGTGCTGATTTATTAAAATGTCTGCGCACAGCATGTCCAAAAAAAGACCATGCAATGGTATTACATCACAGACTCACAAATTTGAGCGCAGGTGGATGAACACATGCTTCAGATGGTTTTAATGGAAAACTAAGCAGTATAAATTCATACAAATCGCACGCTACATTTTATTTGCACGCAAATCTCCAAATTTGTCAGTATCGCTGAGATCTTTAAGGAAACAATTAAACACAAGGTGGTGCTAAAGAAAGAGTCTGGCTTAAACTTTCAACTATCCACAGGCGGTATTATCTACAGAGCAGAGTGTAATCAGCATGGAGTAAAAGCGGTGTTAATGTAAAAGGGGTTAGAATACTAACTTAAAGCAGCACCGTGCAACTTTCTGACCTATTTGACATGTATTGATAGCAGTGACCCAGCAGCATCTTGAGGCTTAGAAACCACACATCACAATTTTTTCTTCCAGGATGCTGCGTCACTTTACAAACACGTTTTGCTTTACACATCGCGTCAAAAGCTAGCAACTGGATATCCAAACACTGGCCATGATGAGAATAGATGACTCATCACAGAAACATCGGAGGAATATCGGAGGAAGAGAGGAAAAGAAAGAAAGGGACAGAGCAAGAGATGACCCGCTGCTCCTCATGAAAAGGGTCATATGAGTTGATTAAGAAATCTGGTTAGGAAGCCTCTCTGACACCTTCTTGGTGAGGTGTTTCCGGCACGTTCCCCAGGAGAAAGATCAAGGACAAGCTGGAAGCACTATGTCGCTTAGTTGGCCTAGGAACACCTTGAGATCCAACCAGATGAGCTAGACAAAGTGGCCAGGGTAAAAGGATGCCTGGGCTTCCTAAAACTGCTGTTCCTGAGACCCAAACTCTAACATACTTAATAAATAAATGGATGGATTGAAATTGAAGGAATTGATGGTCTTTTATCACTTACTATGAATAATTGTGCATTTTGAAGGCACATCTAATTCACATCTCATCACAACTCATATTATGTTAATTTACAAGTTATTTTTATTCGTCAGTCAAATAGAACACTTCTACATGTCTACATGATTTCTCCAGTATTGCTGCAGCACTTTGGCACCTTCTGTCTAAAAGGCCTTATTTTAGTACCTGCTCCAGTTGTTCCACTCAATGGTCATAAATGGTGAAGTACAACGCAGTTTAGAAGCAGCGAGAGAGGCAAAAGGCCTTTTATTATTGGTGTAGACTTGCACATTTGTAACTATGCAGGAATTTTCCATGCATAAAAATAAAGCTACACATCACACTAAAGGAAAAGAAAAAACCCCAAAAGCCTCCTATGGCATCTTGAAAACCCCAGTGATGAAGCAGCAGTACATCAGCAAGTCATGTGTTCTGCAGGGTATAAATACTATTTATGAGAAAGCAGTCTGCTTGGTTTAAAGAGAGCAATCCAACAGTTCTGGTTATACATTGGAAAGATAAAACTGTAAAAATATTTTCAATATACTGTACGCTCAAACTCTAAATGTTCCAGCCAGCAGTTTTTGAAAAAGAGCATCATTTGAACCACAAACATAAAAAAACCCATGACAGGAGCAGCAGAAACATCACTGCTGTCGGATTCCAGCACACCTCGCTCAACACAGTCATTCAACCTGCGACAGACTTGTGTAGCTCTGAAACAACGCAGACCCCCGTCACAGACTAGCCGAAACATGGAGAAAGATATGAACAAGTTAAGAGCGGTCTGTCTTCTTGCGTGGGTTTTTAAACATAGCTTCATTGTTAACTCATTACTAAATCACACTTGGAAGACAATTGAAATCAATATAAGCATGTTATTCAAAAAAGTGCTCTTTGTGAATCAATTTAGCCCCTATTATGTTCCTGATGAATCCCCTTTAGAGAGAATGGTTCATTAATTCAATCAAGGGCACGTTTTCTCTCTTTTGGTCTCCCAACGCTTACTGACTGGCTTTTCTGTCGTTGGTTACTTCAAAAGGCTCAGGCTTCGTAAGAACAGAGGGGGACCCTATTTCCTTCTGATTAAGTTAATCTCATTAGGTTTCATTTAATTCTTATTCATACAAGACAAACGGCATCAAAGTAAAGTAAATCACTGGTTCTAAAATTAAAAAGTCAGACATTACCTTTAATCTTTTTCTCGTGTTCTTCCATTGCTTCAAGACTATTTACTTTCTATTAATGCATTAAGATCGTCAGGATGTATTGTAGAGACATTATTGTAAATAAGGTCTAGGGGAGAATTTGATTGGCATGTAAAATGAAGAAGAGCTCATTAGAAAATCTGCATCGGTCTCATGCTAATGAGTGGTCCAGGTTTGTGCAGCAGAAAGGTGGACGACCCTGGATTTCTCGCTCCTCCACGATGTTGTCTGTATCAACTAAACCATTAGAGACGAGGAGCGATCAACCAGAGAGACAGCTGTGAGAAGCACTTTGCCTCATCACAAATGCCATAAATACCCCACACACAGTATAACTAACATCCAGTCTTGAACAAGATTTACTTGTACACTTAAAAATTAGGATAATAGTTGAGAACAGATTTGCGTAATACAGATTTTTCTTATTATGAGCCAAATGTTTTGTGTCTATATTAAACTAAGCTTACATTATTATTGTTCATGAAGTGTGGGCCTCTCTGTGGCAGCATCTTCATAAACTACATTAAAATAAAAAGCATAAAAAAATCCATTTCAATAAAAATATACACCAAAGAGGTGAAATGAACCTCTCCTTGATTCTATTTGATTCTAAGTGCAAATATTTCTTTTCAGTTCCAGCTTTATAAACCAGTATGACTCACTGCCGGTGACTAATGTGATGAGAGGTAGGTGTCAGGTAAATCTTTGAAGCTTGTAAAGGTACAACACAGCTTTAGTGGCTGAAAAGCAGGTTACCCAGGTCCCCCGCTTTGATTTAGTGACTGTTTTACAATGATTGTATTGTATTTGACACAATAAGCTCAGGCCTCTTCAGCTTCTCTCACAGCATTCATTTCTAATGGAACAACCTATTTGTGGAAAACAGGATTTTATTGATCTGGATTGGACAGTAAGTTGAGTGACGTATTGGGGTGAACTAGTCAAGTGGGAAGACAAATCAGATGCACTGTTTGGCCCATAAAAAGGCCATCTCAAAGAGGGGCGGGTAATGTTGCACATTAACCCTGGTAGCTCACACTGTCGCTGTAGTTTGAGTAAATGGACCAGCTGTGGTACAGGAGGGACTGATCTATGGAAGTTGTCTAGTCATTTTATTCCACATCTGATAAAACGAACACGCAAAAATATCTTTCCTCCTCAAGTCGGATGGCACAATGACGGTAGACTGGTCCTGTCGGCTGCAAAGAGGCTGGTTTCAAAAGCAGCGTTGTTTGGAGAAGCAGCAGCTCTCAAACAAAACAGCATCAATATGTGATGATTAGACTACTTAAAGTAGTGAGAAAGAAATAAATGAATGTTGAGTAAGATATTTTCCACACCACAAACAAACAGAAAAGTCATTTTTAGGGTTTCTAGATTCTGAATTCAGCACAGGAAATAAACTTCTGAGTTGTGGATAAACTCACACTTAAAAAAAATGGCATTAAAACATGTAAATCAGTTAAAACTCCCTTATAAATAGTAGTGTATTGCACACTTTGTAGCAAATGTACTACTTCATTAACAAAAGTTCAATAATCTTTGCTTTGCATACACTTATAAAAAGCTGTTTAGAAGCAGATCTCCCTTCACATGGTAGCCATTAAAATCTTTCTTGTAAATATAAAATAATGGCATAAAATCAATTGGAATGTGACAAAGATGGATGGAAATTCAGCAGCACGAATTCTAAAGCTGTGTGCAGCAGCCTTCCTTCTTCACAGGGGAAATAAATTAATATTGAAAATCTAGCAAATAGGTGCATTTTCGTGCCGTAACAGACAAAAAGCAGGTTAAGACTCTCCGTACTTCTTGGCTGTAAGGAAGAAAATCATCTTTTAAGAGAAAATAAAAATAATGAGCTAAACATTGTGCAGATACGGTTAATTATTTTCTCTTAAAATTCCTGGAAAAAGTGACACCTGATTAGAAAACAAGTAAATGAGATGTTTAGCCAATATAAAAGCTACTGTATGAGCATGCTTTTTATAAAATCAAACAGAAAAATAAAACTTGTGTCTGAACCATGAATGTTCTGGATCAATGACCGCTTGTATTTAAACAGTCCTCCTCAACATACTGTGACACTATGAAATTAAGATGGCACATAAAACACGACAAGTTGGGACGTCGACATTTCATGTTGTTGTTTACCCACCAGTAGCTACTTTTACATGGACAAATATTTAATCTATTTGATTAAAATCAATCAGAGTAGACATTCCAGCGGACATGTTAGCATGGACGCTAGATAAGGCTATCCTACCAGCTGTACTTACATGATGGACAGATTTAATACCATCGTAATGCTTTTGACATGTGCAGTGCCTACAAGTTTTTTTTAAGTTAAGCTTAATAAAACTAAACTCTTTCAGTTTCTAACATGTGTTCGCCACAGAAACGATGGGAATGAGCGTAGACATGCTTATTCTTTTCCTGCTAATCCATGTGTAAGAAGGTTTAAAACCTCCCCTCTCGACTGGACTGAAAATGTTTTCCAATTGGACATTTAGCTGGATAAAAAGTGTTGCATGTAAACGCACCTACTGTTAGCTTTTGTTTTAATTGCTCAAAATTAAGGAATTACCGTTGCATGATTCTACAGAAATGTCCTACATTAATGACATAAGTGTAACAAACTTTACTTTCCTGTCAATTTCACCCAAAATAAAAAAATATTAACGCTACTGCCTAACCATTGTAAGTCGCTTTGGATAAAAGCGTCAGCTAAATAATTGTAATGTAAAAAGCAATAAATTTAATGACCACCAAAAGAGGCTCAAAAAGTGTTTGAAAAATGATAATAGCTGGAGTCATGTCTGAAGTTAAAAACCGAGTAACAAGTCAACACTTCTGCCTGAGATCATGTTCAGCACACATTTCTGCTTGGGCTTAGCGGCTTGGGGAGAAGGGTCACCTGAAGATAAAGTAAATTCAGCCCTAAAACTCAAATCAAAGCTAATCTTCTTAAATAAAAATGTAACGAAAAAAGGTGAAAACTTCCACAAACCAAGCAAACCCACAATGAGGGAAAAGAGAAAGCTGGAGACGGATAAAGGAACGAGTCTCTCGGATGTGGTTACTTAGCAGATAAATTATGTATTAAAACTGCACAGGTGGTGTGGGACAGGGTTTTTAGGTAAAGGGAGGGGGCTGAGCAGCTGGGGAATTCATAACAGAGCAAGTGAAGGAGAGAGAAAGAGCTTCATATCACAGCCAACAGATGTTCTCCCATCAAAGAGGCAGCAGGCAGGCGGCGAGGCTACTCAACCCCGGCTTACACGGCTAATGTGACCCCCACTTATGCTGCCACACACACATTTATGTACATGGACGCACGCGCACAACAACCTAAGGCTATCGTGGTGGCAACTTGTTACACTTTTTAAATTGACACAAATTGATCCACTTAGATTTGTGTGTACGGGTCGATGGTGGGAGGAGGTCTGTCGGCCTGCTGACAAAATACTATTAGCAATAAGCACTAACTTGCACCTGACAGAGATTGGTGGTTTGAGTTTGAACCAAAAAGGAGGCATGGGGTAACCATAGAAACAGAGCAAGCAAGTGCATAATCAAAGCGATCCGTGCACACACGAAAATCAAACTGTACCTTTGCTAACATGCTCACTGGTGCCACCTTCCTCAACTGGTACAGAAGACAAGACAGCTGACACAACATTGCTCACAGATGACACACCAACAGAAGCAAAACCGCACACGCCGTCCCTGGAGGCAGGCAATCCAGCATATGGAGCCTTACATCAAGTGGCCTGTTTTACTACCCGCAGCAGCGATTGTGTCCGACTGCAGCCATTAAAAGATGATCAAGCAGAGAAAGATCACAGCAAACAAAAGCAACAGTGGGGGGATGAGCTTGCAATGAAAGTTGAACGTTAAAAAACACAGACACGCGACACAGACACCCAGTCTCTGTACTGATGTAGAAGAGGCCGAAATGTGGGAGACACAAAGTTAGAGGAAAGAAACACACGACCTTGACTAAAAAACTAGAAGCTGCTGTAGAGAAGGAATTCAGGCAGGTCGTTATCATGGACGCAAGCATTTAGAGGGTTGCATGATTTGTGTTTGATCACCATGTTTGCTTGCCCCGCACCAACTGTGCATTTGTTTGGGCCATCAGCTGAGTCAATTCCCAACTCTCACTGCCCTTGTCCTTAAGCCTCAACAATGAGAAAAATAAAATCCCTGAATAACAATGATAAACAGAATTTATTGTTTGTAAATGTCTCTGTTCTATTCGAGTCAAAAGCACAGGTTAGGCCACCTCAAGAAGGTTATACACATGTAAGGATGCACAGGAGGGACAAGGACAGACATTATATTTGCAATGCTGGAAAAAGTTAAGGATCCGATTCAGACCAAGACTAGTTTAATCTATATTCATTACCCCAATACAAGTCCTTCTAATAGCCTTTAAGGAAACGGAGTAAAATTCTCTTTCTTAAAGTGCATCTAGCCATTTGGCATGAGGCAAAAAAAACAGCTCTGTGATTTCAGCCCACCTTTTATCCCATGTGTTGTCCTTCCTTCATAAAAATGCCAGTTGTACCCGGGTATTAGAATATTTTAATTATTAAATTAAAAGACGATCAACTTTTCTTTTTTTCTTATCCTTCCTTTTTTTAAAATTCATTAAATAGGCCAACCGGGTTGCTAAACTGTTGCCACGACAACCAGTTTCATTCAGGGTGGCATCATGGCTCCTCCTCTGTTTCTTTCCTCTGTGGAGGAGGCCTGATCATTGCTGGTGGGGACTGAGGGAGATGTTAATATGACAGTGGTGAAGATTAGCAATGGAAACACCAAACAGAGAGGGAACTGTGAGGGGAGACGGATAAAATGGAAAGGAGAGAAAGGGGGGCAAAGCGCAAAATATCATGATCGTCATCAAATGAAAGGAAAAGCAAACTCAGGCTTCTGAATCAGTCCCTGCATTCCATATTTTGACATTTCCCTCTAAATAGCTTTTTTCCTCGTGTAAACAAACAAGATTCTTCTTTTTATTGAGTTTTCTTTCATTTATTTGACATTCATAACTATATTAGCTGTTGCCATTTTTCATTCAGAAATACTTTAACCTGTGCAAAAACAATACATATTGTACATTTTTTGTGCGACTGCAGTGTACCCAAGGTTGCATCTAGGAGAATTAATCCTAAATTTAAGTACGAAATGGAACAATCATTTGGAAAAACTTTCTGCATTTCAATAGCAGGAGTCAGCTACTGTGGACCATGCACAGACAATGAACCAAGTTTTTGAAAGACCTATACTGACATCTTTCAGAAAAGTAAGGGACATTTCGAGAAATGAACCAATGATATGGTTTGTGTGAGGGGAAGAGACTAGTACAACAGTGGGAATCGGAATAGTGGGGATGACAAGATCCTGTTTATGTAACTGTCTCTCCCTAAGGCGAGAGAGAGGGAGAAAAAGACAGTGACTCAAAAATGCACATAAACACATTTCAAAACTAGCAGAGTAGTCCCGTAGTCCACAAAGAGTGTTGTCTGCAGGCGACCAAGCCAGGAGACCGAACACAAGAGTGGGCTGACCTAAATTACCTCAAAGAAACCAGGCTTGGTTTAGTGATGGAGCACTTCTTTCAGGTGACTTGCATGCTTTGTTAATAAATCATCATGAGAGGCATCGGATCAGCTGTGCCAAAAGGGGTCAAAAACAACAGAAGCAATCCCCAATTAAACATGTAGCAGGCAGAATACATGGCAAACTGTTGTTGGGGATGGATGAGCAAAAAATGATACTGTTGGTGGTCATCTAAAGTCTGCACAGTTGTTCAGTCCCCATAATTTGAGCTCTCTTTACATTGTTCTTATTAATTGTTTTTACTTTTACATTTTATTAAAATTCACTATTAATTTCACTGTTGCTGAGTGTAGAACTGTGGATTTTCTTCCATTTTATGTTTAAGTCGAATTTGCAGACAAATGTGAAAGCTCTGAGATAAACCAGCACTTCGATCTGCAGTCACCAGTTGCTGTTTATGCCTTTATAAACTAGAAAAGTTTAAAACAAAAAGTAAAACGTTGTGGAGTGAGAATACAAAAATATCTTGTAGCCTGAACATGACTTCAGCCATCTCCAATGACAATTATTCAATTTTTTTCTTTAAATTCCTGCATTACTTTCAGGTAGATGAGGGTTCCCCAAGTTTAAACATGTGTTGTCATCCAGTTTTAGTTCCAGTATCTGCTTGATGCAAACTAATAACTCCAGAAACAGTAAAATCTCCAAGATGACACTGAATTTAATTGAAAAACGCAGCTCAGATCATCCCGAAGGAAAGGATGAGCCACAAAGGATACAGGAAGCTGCAGACTCAAGAAAGTATGTTAAGTGTATTGACATAAGAGAGCTAGCTTGAGAAAAATGAGCAGGACAATTTTCCTAGAAAACGGAAGACAGTGGCTTTAAATGCTCTAGCTGAAAACCACACACCAAATAAGTACAGACCAAGAGGACAACATCAATGAATCATTGCAATCTGTATTCCCTTCACAGAGGGAGCATCACAGAGCATGTGAAGATGGGTAAATTAATAAATAGGATGCCTAAGTCAGGTCTTAGATTGAGAAAGTGTAAAAGGGAGATGGGGAATAAGGGAGTCAAAGACAAAGGGGTTGAATTAAAGATGAGGAGGGAAAGAGAAAAATGTGCGAAGGTATTGAAGCAAGAGCAAATGGATAAAAAAAAGAAAAGAGGAGATGAGGAGGGAGAAAAGCAAGAGAGTAGGGGACACTGGGGACACAGTCATGAGGCAAATTGAGAAAAAGAATAAGCAAATCCATTTAGGAACAGAATTGGCTGCTCAACCAAGAACGGTATGCCGGTGCATCTGTGGACAGGTAATAAACAGAGCTGATGAAGCATTTGTATCCAGCTATACAGTACGCTTCTATACAACATGGTTTTATTTGGACAAAACCGAAAAGGTGCAAATCTCATTTGCACAAAATGACTGGAAATGAACCAAAGAACTAATGTTTTCACCACACAAGCCAGGTAGGTAGGTAGGTAGCCAAGTGACCATGGTTACTGCTGGATTCCAGCTCATGTTTCTTTTTTTTCATGTTGGCAGGGAACAAAAATCTTCTTTTTTTTTAATTTGAAGAAATAAAGAAAACAATTCACAGTGCAAACATTTATTCAGTTTACTCCCTGAATAAAGTTTATTAACACAGAATAATCCTAAATAAATACATAAACTTAACATCTTGGGACAGTTTTACATGAAAGTCCATTAGAATGTCAACATCATATAGAGAAAGAAAATCTTCTGCATTTTGATTGAAGCAGGAAAATCTGGAGCATTAAGATAATAAAATTTTTCACTTAACTGGTTTAATTCTCAGAATTTCCTGCTTCTCCGATCATCTAGGTGATGAAAATAAAGAGGCTGCTTTTGGTCAAATCTTGTTTAGTCTTTTGTTTCATAGTAGAATTTAGCCATTGTAATAACTGTTAAACATGGCAGTGGTAGTGTCATGGTCTGAGGCTGCTTGGATATAAAGCACAAAAAGTATAGAATAATTAAGTAGGTGGGGTTTTTTTTTCTGAAATGTTTAGCACAGTGTCAGCCTATAAGATACTGTGGACAGTTGAAACTGGATACACATGGATTTTCCAAAAGGACAAAGGCTGTTGATCTCAACCTTAGCATAGCCCTGGCAAAAAGATACACTATATTACCAAAGGTATTCACTCACCCATCCAAATAATTGAAATCAGGTGTTCCAATCACTTCCATTGCCACAGGTGTAAAAAAATTAAGCACTGTGGCATGCAGACTCTTTCTACAAACTTCTGTGAAGGAATGAGTCGCTCTTAGGAGTTCAGTGAATTCCAGCGTGGTACTGTGATAGAATGCTACCTGTGTAAAAAGTCCAGTTGTGAATTTTTTTCACTCCTAAATATTCCAAGCAACTGCAGTTGTATCATAACAAAGTGGCAGCAATTGGGAACAGCAGCAAGTCAGACAAAAAGTGGCAAACCTCTTAAAATGACCCAGAAGGGTCGGTGTATGCTGAGGCGCCTAGTGTGCAAAGATTGGCAACTTTCTGCAGTCGATTGCTACAGACCTACAAACTTCCTGTGGCCTTCAGATTAGCTCAAGAACAGTGCAAAGAGAGCTTCATGGATTGGGTTTTCACAGCCAAGCAGCTGCATCCAAGCCATACATCACCAGAAGCCACTGGACTCTGGATCACTGAAGACGCGTTCTCTGGAGTGACACCATCTGGCGATCTAATGGAAGAGTCTGGGCATGGTGATTATGTTTTGGTGTTGTTATTCAGGAGCTGGGCTTGGAAGCTTAGTTCCAGTGAAAGAAACTTTGAATGCTTTAGCATACCAAGAGATTTTGAACAATTCCATGCTTCCAATTTTGTGGGAACAGTTTGGGAAAGACCCTTTCCTGTTCCAACGTGACTGTGCACCAGTGCACAAAGCAAGGTCAAAAAAAGGCATGGATGAGTGAGTTTGGTGTGGATGAACTTGACTGGCTTGCAGAGTCCTGACCTCAACCCGACAACCAGGCCTTCTCGTCAACATAAGTGTCTGACCTCACAAATACAAATCTGGAGGAATGGTAAAAAATTCCTTCAACACACTCCTAAACCTTGTGGAAAGCCTTCCCAGAAGAGTTTAAGCTGTTATAGCTGCAAAGGGTGAGCCAATGACATATTGAACTAATTTGATTAAGAATGGGATGTCTATTAGGTTTGTACAAGAGTCAAGGCAGGTGACCCAATACTTTTGGTAATATAGTGTATGTTAAGTGTGCTTGGTTGAGTCCTGTCGTATCAACAATTTTAACCTTATAATAATAAAGCACATTTAAAGTTTATCAAAAGAAAACAAGTCAAAATAATTTTAGGTGACAAAAGAGTCTCATTGGGTTAGAATTAAAAATATCTGAACTCATTAAATGAAACAGGGTTTAAAAATCAAACCAGCAGAAACATACAAATGATGCCCTGAAGAAGGAAATATTTAGCTTTTCATTAGAAAGGAAAAAGCAAGAGAAGCAAATGCAGGGGGAGAAAGTAAGGGAGGGTGTTTTCACTGCCATGCCATATTAAAACAAAGTCAACTGGGGCTCCGAGCATTGGACCTAAAAAATGCCAATGTAACTTGCCATGTCAATGTTTAACAGCCTGACCTGCTTTGTTTCTTCCCCTTGTAAATAATGATGACTGAAGAAGAAACCTCAAACAAGACAAATTAACATCAACAAAGACCTGCAGTCTTGATGTTTCCAGATCGGCTGGATGAGAATATACAGGCAGAAATGCCAATAAGCTGCAGGGAAAATGCCATCATCATCATCTCCACCTGCACTGGATTCTCATATTAATGGCAAGGATAAAACATGATAAAAAGCTCTCATTGACTCACAGATTACACCTTTCTGATCTCATATAGAGCCACTGTAAAAAGTAGGTATTAAAAAGGTACATTTTCAAGGGTAAGTAGTTTGAAGGGAATATGTACAAGACTGCAACAGGATTTAACCAAACCTGACTCATGCCAACTGAACACAACAAGGGATTGGGAAATGCATGTAGACCTAAGTCAGAGGGTCATGAAATTGCAACTTACACCCAAAGGGAAAGGTATGCTAACCCAGCAGCTGAAGCAGAGAACCATGGATGGGATGCAAAAGCGTGCCTGTGGTGGTGGGCTGCAGGGGCTTCAGAGCTGGTGCCACCACAAGGCTTATGATTATTATACTTTATTAATCCCACGCTGGGAAATTCTTTCTCTGCATTGAACCCATTCTAGTTGCTAGAAATAGTGGGCTGCCAGATTCCAGTGACTGGGGAGCAGTCGGGGGTTGAGGGCCTTGCTCAGTGTTTTACCTTAGTTGCCAGCCTGGGGACTTGAACCCAGGTTCTCCAGTTTTCGTGCTACCTGCTCTTCTGTGATTGGATGACTGCTTTTCCGCACTTCCTCATTTGCCAACCAATCAGCGAGACACCAGGACTTTAAGAAAGAGGGACACTCATGGCAGCTGTGTACCATTAGGCCCACAGCTCGCCAACTGGGATTGTGTATTGGAGTAGCTGGTCTGAATAACCCTTGTGGTTTTGTCTAAGAGCATTTAGTATCCCTTTGTTTAGTTACACCTTTGTGTTTGGCTAAGAGGTTTGAGTATTTGCGCTTTCACCGTTTGTGAGTAGTTTTGTTAAGTCTATAGTTGAGACTTGTTTATTGGTAGAATACAGTTTGATTTTGCAAACCTAGTGGAGAAGTGTCTCCTTACAGTCTCCCAGGAGGGAGGGCTAATCAGAAAAAAGGAGAGCAAATAATCCACTAGTCCAACTCTAGTCAGTGCATGTCCTTCACACTTACTTTAATCAGCAGAGATGCAGAAACAAAGTGAAGGGGGGAAAAAAGGCAGGAAAGACCTTATATATAGGAAGCACAAAGGATGCAGAGGGGCAGACCTGGAGGGGCTGTGTTTTTATATTGCAGATGAAGTAACTGGGAATGTCTTAATCAGCCATATTCCAACATATTATCTCCTATCACATTATTCCCCCACTTCCTCTCACTCTTTTCAGCCCTCAGACCTTCATTCTAGCAAAGCTAAGGGGTAGAATACAGTGCCTAAGATATTTCTGCAACGATGAACCAGAGACAGTTGCAAACCTGCCCCTAAGGACCTTTGCTAAGAGCATGTGCATGCCTGGGGATGGTAAGAAGGGGGCCAAGGACATGCAGTACTTTTAAATGTATATAAACAAATGAACAGGCTCATGTATGTGCAGAATAAAAAAAAAAAAAGAAATTCGAAAGAAAACTGAATTACATGTTAACAGCAGTAAAGTAGCATCCATTCACCACCTACAGCCATGCTGCTTGTTAATATGCTTCACTGAGAATCTAATCTCAGGACTTGACTGACGTCCTTGGAACTGGATGGATTTTGCAGATGACATCTTCGAAGTCAGCATGTAATCCTGCATGTAAGACCGCTGAGACGTCACAGAGTGCATCTTAACTTCTTGTTACTTAGAAGTAGAAAAAAAGAAAAAAAAGTTTGACCTTGACTTTGCAGGTGACTGCCATGTACACGGCTGCACGGTGTGTGTTGGGAGGAGGATGAAGCAGATAAAGATGGAGAGAATGTTAGCGTGTGATTTCACAAGGCTGCTGGAGGAGCTGACAGACTGCTGACTTTGCAGATTGGAATTGGGGGAAACGGAAGATGAAGACAGAGAGGGGGAGAACTGGAAGTTGGGGTGTAAATAACATCACTGGGTCCACTGATCTCTCTCTCTCTCTCTCTCTCTCTCTCTCTCTCTCTCTCTCTCTCTCTCTCTCTCTCTCTCTCCCCCTCTCCCCCT
>JBAMHW010000026.1:20375783-20387863 GCA_037177495.1 Rhadinocentrus ornatus | reverse complement strand
AAAAAGGAGAGGAAGAGAGAGAGGGGGAGAAGGAGGGGGGGGGGTGGAGAGAACAGAAGTGGGTACACGGATCTCTCTCTCTCTCTCTCTCTCTCTCTCTCTCTCTCTCTCTCTCTCTCTCTCTCTCTCATGCTCTCAGTCTTTCCATCTCCATGCCTGAGAGGAATGGGGGTCCAGCCTGCCGACTGAAGTAGGGGGGTGAGGGGTGTCCCTGGAGAGCATGTGCATGTGTGCACACCGTCTGTCTGTACAAGCTCCAAGCATGTTTGAGTAAGCTGAAAAGAGACAGTGAGAGTATGGTGTGTGCATGTGTGGCACCTCCTTCCATCTGCAACCAAGTTTGTGTGTGCAAGGATGTGTACACAGCGCACTGAGAATCAGATTATGTAATCTTTTAGCCATATGAGAAAGCCTCTGTCAGCTTTTTGCTTTTGTGTGGCTGGTGGTTCATTTTGTGCACCCAGTGCTGCAAAAAAAGACGACAGCAGGAGAAAAACAGACCTGCAAAAAGGCATCCCAACCATCATTGAAACGGTGTGCAGCCACATACAAACATGTATGTTCTTGTGACTGAAGCCTAGAAATAAGCTGTGCATAATACTGCTCCATCATTTCCAGAGATGCAAGGTCTCACATGGGTCACCTCTCCCATTAAGACCACCCTGCAGGCAATAATGTCCCCTCTATGTGATCCTGCTGTCCTTTCACACTTCCCAGTAAACCATGCAGCTGTCCTCGTGCTAGCATACTGACAGGCATGCTGCAAAGCAAAGCATTCTCTCATTGAGACACACGAGACTTGAGCCACTGATCTGAAGGGCGACAGGGTGCCATGAAGATTTGGTGCTCTTCTCCAGTGGAATCATAACTTAATTATATTGCACCAAATTTTGGACCAGTCAGCAAAGAGAAAAAACTCAGAAATTCCCTTTAAACAAGTACTTATACTAATAATTTTCTAAGCATTTTGTTAATTAACATGCACCACACCACCACTGTGATATATTTATCTCTGCTTTTCAATGTCGATACTAAAGATCAACATCAGTGTTAGTGCACATACGCCACATTACAAATATTCAATTGTCAAAACTAAAAGACAAAAAAAATATTTTCCGCATCTTCCTTGAGAAGAGGAGTGTTCGTCCTAATGCGGCATGGGTCAACCAAAAATGTGATTAGGAGAGAACTCGAAGACTCAGTTCAATTTTAATTTCTGATAATGTGGACAACAAGCATGGCTACCACCGATAACCTGCTCGTGGGGATGATGCACCGCATCTTCTGGCACAGCTTTAACCACTTGTCTCCTAAAGGGTGAAAAAATTTAGCAAATTGCCAGTGACGTAGTGATTTAACAGGCCAGCCATCTTTAAGATGACCGAGCAAAATTCTACCATTGACCCCATTTCGTCCTCTATTACTTTTTCAAGCATTTTAAAGCTATTTCTGCATCTTGTGACAGATATGTTCGAGATTTTTAAATTAAAGAATACTTAAAAGGACTACAATGGATATAATCTCTACAGGAACGAATTATACATGTGGTAAATGCATTTTTTAAAACCCAACATTAGATAACCCAGAAGTTACCCTGACTCAGCAGTTTTAAACAATTCTTGCATCATACATCGTCTGCATAATGCACAATATGTTTTTCCTTAAAGTCTTATGTTTGCATCCAGCAAGAGGAAAATCAGACAGCAGGTGAAACAAACCTCACTACTAATGCTGGCCTGAGTCCAAATTGATTCAATTATGATGGGGGAGCTTGCTGGCACCATATGACCACACAAAGTAGCCCACTTATTCATCCAAGGCTCACCCACAACAGACTCTTCTAAAATCGTTCCAAGAAGCAATTGAGGGAATGTGAACAAGCTGCAGACTGTTACAACACTGAGCATATAACTAAAGCTGCAAAGACATATTGTGCTATAGTAGGTAAAGCTATTTTAGTATTTCATTAAGCCCCTCCAGCCTACGGGGGATGTGTGCTGTACACAAAGCATTCAAGAATGCAAAGGGAAAAAAATATGATTTCAGAGAAATAAAAATAATCTATATTTTAAGACTTGGGGTGAAATTCCAATAATTAAAAAAGTATTTATGTTGTTGTAGAAAAATGAATTACCAAAACTGGAATGAGTAAAAGTATACCAAAATGTATTAAAGGAAAATCAGAGTAAAAGGAAAAGTAAAACTTCTTCCACAATGTAATAAAGAAATGTTATTAAAATAAAAAATTAAGTCCATCCACCACTGGGAGCTCAGGTATAAGAGTTTTATTACCTGCATTTGGCAGCGTTGGTTTGTGTTAGTTAGCAACATGACTCAAAAAGTTATGGATGGATTTTGATCAAATCTGAAGGCAATCTCAGAAATGGAATAAAGAAAATTTGATGATACTTTGGGGGTAAACTGGATCAACATCTGGAACCGGGAACGTTTTAAAGGATAATTTACTATGGGGAAATAGGGATAATGTTGTTATTAAAGCTTCCAACTAAAAATAATGCCCACAATCACCGAAAAACATGACATTATTTCATTGGTCTGCACTCTGAGTGCTTCTGGTTATAATACCTTGTCAACACAATAAAAAGATAGTAGAAAAGTGACTAGAAAGGAACAGAAACACCTCAAATGTTTTTTCCAAATTATTATTTTACTGAAACCGCCCCTGCAATGAGCTATTTTAAAAATAATCCCCATTTCAACCTTCGTGATATTGCCTGGTGACTGCCAGGGGTTATTTCAATATGGCAAGGCCAGACAAAATAAATCAAACAAAAATTTTAAAAATTTTAAAAAAGGGGAAAGCAAAGAAAAAAATTTTGCAACCTTGAAAGCATTTCAATTGCCCCGGGGTTTAGAGAAAACTGAGCACGGTATGAATAGAAAAAAGTACTCTCATCCATGGAAATCAAACAAGGCAGCTTGTATGTAACTTTGCAGAGAACAGAACAGTAAATGGTTCTTCAATGTCAAAATCGTGCATTTAAACTGCTCCAGTAAATGTTCACAGATGCTCTTTTTTATATTAAACCAGTGTAGTAGAAGTTAAATAAACCAGTCTAGTAGAGGTTAACTAAACCAGTCTAGTAGAGGTTAACTAAACCGGTCTAGTAGAGGTAAACGTTATACTGTACAGTATGAATTCAAGAGACAAAAGCCAACCAGTTCTGCTAAAAGCTGCCTGAATTTATCCTCAGTGTGTAGCCAGGTGTGTGATGTGCTGGCTGCAGAGTGGGGTTGGAAGAGATGTTGAAACAGTGTTTGAAAGGGGTAATAAATTCTAGGTACAAAAAAAGCTAAATTAGGTGTTTGAAATGTCTGGCTTGCAAGTTGAAGAATAATAAGAGAAATAAAATAAATCTACCCATATAACCAATAATCTCAAACAAGCTTGCAGCTGTTCTGAGTAGAGGCATTGGTCAAAATGAAAGTAAAGGCAGCTGAACTTGCAACTCTACTCCGTGTATCATCATGGGGGGGGTGTTGCTGAAACAAGATTATGTACTTCAATCAGGCTCCGCCAAGGACACGTCACTACGCTCAATGTCAGAAAGATGCTGCTTCAAGTGCTTTTGACAAGTGCCACTGATGGACGGATGAAGTATAAGGGATGGCAGCAGCAGCAGGGTCCTGGGTTTGTGTTTCTCAAGCTCTCTCTCTCTCTCTCCCCCCCCTTTCCCTTAAAAGTAGAAGTGATGCAGGTGCCTTGTACGATCTGTGCAGGGTCCATACACCGAGGAAAAGAACTGTCCAGCTCTATCCAAAAGCTGTCAAAGCAGCCGAAGGAGACAGGGGGGCACGATGGGGATTCAATGATTAGTTGAAGGGGCAGAAGAAAGGGGAACACGTGATGAGCGTTGAAGAGATTAAAAGACAGACAGTGGTCTGTGAAGAGGGTTGAGAGTAAGGGGCGGCCGGTGATGAAAGGAGAAGAATCCCGTGACATGAAATATCTTTAACGTGAGTTGTCACATTCTCTTTTGCCCTCTTTTTCCACTCCCTCTCTTTATCCATCTTCCACTCTGAGGCCCATCAAAGTGTGTTAATCTCCTTCAAGGTTGGGTAATTACAGCAAAAAAAAAAAAAGTCCTTGCTCAACAGAAAGCACACTTTGGTTAATACTGAGGGCCGATTGTTCATTTGCTTCTGCATAATTAGGTCACTCCAATTACTGCCATCTTTCTTTCCTGTTAATTTACAGCTAGTATGTTGCCTTTCATTGTGCTGATGTATTTATATCATATTTCCACAAAATAACCCAAGAAAAATCATTTAGCACTGGAGGTTAGTGAGAGCGCTCCGAGTTGCAATTAATCCTGCCTCGATTAGGATATTTGGAGCCGAATGGTGATTGCTGGAAGCTGAATCGTCCAATCTTGATCAGCAATCACATGGTGTGATTGAAGTCTTTGATTTATAATCCTACATTATTTCTTAATGGACTTATTTTTAAACAAGATTCAATGATAAGTATAAAACTCTGAGATTATAAGGTATTATGATGACCTGCTGACTTGGACAACATATCCATGATGTCAATATCTTGCTCTTGGTTATATTATAAATAAATCATATTTCATTTAATTAAACAAATGCTAATAAAAGCCTAAAGCTTAGCTTATAAACTTAGCACAAAAAGTAAGGAATTATCAATTATTTCTCTTCTATATCAAAACCAGTTCTCGTTCATTAGTTTCGATGTCTTATTATGGGATACGTCCCCTGCGTGTTCCTCAGAAACACCTATCTCATTACACCAATCCTGATTGGCTGGTAAACGTGATGCTCACGTCACCCTACCTTTAAGTAGCCATGGCGCAGCGTCATTCAAAAACCTCGTCGCTTCGTTCGTGGCACATCTCATTCTCACGCTAGCCAGCTTAACTGTCCATAGACAGATAAGAAATTTCCAAATATAGACAAAAATGCACAACTAAGCCAGGTGAGAGATTTAAGAAGGGGGCCGAGAACACCGCTTGGAAGGAAGCGGCTTGGTGCTAAAATGACATAAATTAAGTTCAAAGCTTCCTAGGTCTATCTTTTAGCTGAATCGTGTAAATGTTACTCCCACCCTGCAATAAACTGTAGCTTAACTGTATATACCGTACATGCAAAGGGAAAGAGAATTAAGAATGGACTCAGATCCACATCTCCAGCCACCTGTATGTAGGAGGGGAGTTTTATTTGCTGCGAGGACTGCTCCAAATATTGTTCCAAGAGGTGCTGACATGCAAGATGAAAGAAATTGCTGAGACCTGGAAAAGGCTCTTCTGGAAAGCTTCAATTAGAGCACAATTACTTTGTCCCATTGGTCTCATTGTGGCCAAATCTCATATTCACTTAAGCCACTCCACCTAAGCAGTTTTGGTTCAGGACGCTACAGCAGCAAGCCTCAATCCCCCCTTGTTGTCCTGGGTCCCAGTTGGACCACCAACGCAAGGTTTTCCTTAATGAGTGTGAGCGCTTTCACACATCGTCTTAGTTTGCTTTACTACAATAACCTTGTTTTCTTGTAGAGATGCCTGACGCAGCAGTAGCACTGATGTCTTCCGTATCTACAGCCGTAGGGACAATAAAGAAAAGGCTATGAGAAAGAAGGGAGATGGGAAAAAGTGCAATCTGTTCTTCCTAACGTTGCCCTACACGCAGACAAAGAGCAGGCGTAACTTCAAAAGAGGAAAAACACAAAGAGGTGGTCTCTGTGGGCTAATTACAGCACAGAGTCCCACCTCATCTGCCTTCAAGTTGCATCGTATGCATTCACACTTGCACATGACTGATTGGCCTCTGTTCCACGAATGAAGCACACACTCCTCCACACACAAACAAATCAAGCTGTGGTTTGTCTGTCCACCAATGCCTGTGGTAAACCACCATCAAACATAATCAGTCTGTCGGGTGAATTCAGGCCCCATTCTGCCGTCTTTCCTCGCTACTCACGCTCAGGTTAGCTCAAGTCAAAACCTTGTGGTGAAAGTCAATCTGTCAACGATGCAAAGCGGCCAGGAAACCTGCAGTCAAGTCGTCAGGTGTCAGGGATGCTTTCTGTGGTTAGATTTAAAACGGTGCTTACATGGCCGGCGAGATGTTTGTCTTGTTTTATTGCAGGCAAAGGTTCACCTGCGCACCACTCAGCCGACATTCATTTTCTCTGTCAATGTATTGAGGGGAAAAAAAGAAGACCCACATGGAAAGTAATTGTAAGAAAAAGAGGAGAGCCAGGAGCAAACAACTCTGTAGGAACTCACCCACGATGAAAATGATAGATTCCACAGAGGGAGAAAGAACACAACCCCTTCTTAGCTCCAGCAATACATCACATTTATAAGGGGAGAGGAGGCATTTGTGTGTCCTCAAGGACCCAAATAAGTACAAGCGTGTGGGAGAGAGAGGGAGAAGGAGAGAGCAAGTGAAAGAAACAAGTTACAGAGATGGAGAGAAAGAGGACAACGATGACAGCTGGCCAGGCACTTTGTGCATCTGCCAGGGGTGACTCGTGGTGCCATAATGAAAATGCAAGGCGAGATCAGGATCACTGTGGGAGATGCCTCAATCCATCAAACAACTCCCACTGTGGAGAGACGGCTTCAATGAGAACAAATATGGCTATTTGCAACATTAAATTGAGCATTTTCACAATACAGAAGCTTCACCTGCGATAGGTTCTGACTGCATGTTAATACATTGTAGTAAAATTCATCTCCAAAACAGGATGTTTTATAAACTGTCAGGAGAATTACGGGCTTTTTCTCTCGCTCCCCAGCATCCTTATTGGTCTTTATCCTTGTAAGAGACCACCTTTACCTTCACTAATGAATCTCTAACATACACTCATGTTGTAGCTGACGAAACAAGCTAGCAAAGAACGGATCGCACACTGACAAGCTGAAATATGTCTACAGGCAGCTAGACTTAGGGATGTGACAGCCAACAAAATTAATTTTGATTTGGCTCCAAATGCTGCGAGTCACTGTGACACAGGTCTGTTTTCAATAATAGGCTAGAGAAAGATGACACTGTGACTATGCAGGATGATATCTTGGGCTTTCAGTACACCTAAACATACTAAACTAGATGTTATCCATGTCCTGTCAGAGTGAGATTTACTGTGGTATTAAAGTGAGGGATGCTCACCAGCTAAAAGCTTCATGGGAGGGGTTTGTCTCTTGGGAGTCTTGTCTTTATTGCAAGATTTTTCTGCTATTAGTACGTACAGTAGTTTCTGTTCTTGTGACATTTAAATGAGACCTACCTTCTCTTTCCTCTGTCGGCATGCCTCCTCTGCTGAGACCAGAGGTTTGTAGTAGGCGCTGCGCTCTGCTGTGAAGTGGACTTTGGACAGAGCATTTTCTACCAGCGCCACAGACAGATTCACACCCTCGATGTGCAGCCAGCCAATGAAGTTCCCTGCTTTGTCCATGCTCTCCACTTCAACTTCCACCTGGAGCATTAACATAACAGGAAGAAGAGAGAAGCGCCGGTTAATGCTTTGTTACAAAAATTCTGTTTAAGTTGACAGAGTCCTTGACATCCTCAGTAAAACAGTCTGCTTTCATGAATCACAGAGCTTGCTCTTTGTCGTTTTAAAAGCATGCCACACATGCCCTTCAGCCTCAATTAAGTCTCCAAATACCTCATTCTACTTCTTTTTCCTCATTTCAATCATATTCACTTAGTGACAACCAAGTTGCCATTACCTTCTGTAAGCAAATGAGGGCACTGAAAGAGGCAACCCTGCTGACAAAGAAAGATCTCATCATTCATGATGGACTATAACTAAATTCTGCTTATTCAGGCTAATTGTCTATTCATTACATTTTGTTTAATAAGTGATGGATGATCAGGGGCCAGGTTTTTTTCTCTCTCTAAAGCCTAAAGTCAGCGAGAAAGTGAAAGGGCAGGTGTGCTTTAGAGATAGGAAGAAGTCAAGTAGTCTGCTTAGCCCGCAGTCCAAAAGGACATCTGAAGGGAATTATCTTATACTACCTCAAAGACAGAATTGTTGTGTCCGAATGTGCACCCTACTCCTTACATAGTGCCTTATATAGGGGTCAGGCCATTTGTAGGGGTGTCCGAACGTCCAGAGAGAAAAAAGTAGTGCACTCAATTACACACAACGCGTCTTAAGAAGTAGTAAGCCTCGATGGTCACTAGACAGGTCAATATAGACCACAATGCATTGTGGGCAGAGGCTCAGCATGGCACAAGGAGACAGAAAAACATTTTTTTATTGAATAGATATTCAACAAAGAATAAAATACAACATATGGAAAAAAAAAAAAAATATGTACACAACTTTGGAATGGCATCTTGACTCGGGTTGTGGTGTCCGTGGTGACGGCAGGTAGTCACGTGGTCTGCGGCGAGGAAAAAATAGCAGCTAAGAGAATGAGTGCACTATGTAGTGTGCTATATAGTGCAGCCCTATGTAGTCAACGAGGGGTTAGGGAGTAGGGTAAACATTCGGACACAGTCATTGTCTTAGGGGGGAAAAGTTATGTTAAAGGTTGAACCAACATTTTTTTGAGTGCTAATGAGAGGGATGAATTACTAATTACATAATGTGTTATCATCTACATCACAGAAACTAAATTTAACACAAACAGTTGTATTTCCCTGTTACTTTTCCATGGATAAAACAGTGAAAGCTCGATTTAGAAGGTGGACAACTAGTTACTAGTTACTCGTATTCAGAATAACAACCGTCCACCTATTGTTCTAATTTTCTCCATTTGTTGCCAATTTGTCTTCTTGTTTGAATTCTCAGGTATTTACACATGTTAATGTAGCCTTTTCCAGCTTTGTGCATCTGGCTCTTCTAAAGGCATGTCAGTCAGTCCAGCCTGAACTGGAGGTTACTTGAATATAAAAAAAAAAGCTTTGGTCCTCTGAGCGACATAATTTCAAATAGAAAAGTGGGCAAAGAACAAAAGAAAAAAAGATATGATTAGAACCACCGCTACTGTAATTACCTAATATTACCAACAAATTTAAATAATACTGACTACTACCATGATAAAACAAAAATGACAGTATATTTAGGCAGTTTCCAGTCTGAAACGAAAAAAAAAAGGCTTTTTAAATAACATTATTTAGCTGAACAACATCGTCTGCACTACAAAGTCATGTCATGAGGAAATTATACACTTATATAATATGCTATTCTCTAATGTGTTTAAGGAAATATGATTCGAAACCCCTGTAGAGATGACATAATGTGATGATTATCACAAAGATTTGAATGAACATGCAGGATGAGTCAGATAAGCTGCCCTTTATTGAAAGCGACTGTAAACATGGGCCACCGATGACAGAAGGGAAAGAGAAAATAAAATGATCAGCAACAGAGACGAGTCCTTTACACTCTGTTTTAATGAGAGCAAATTAGTGTGTGTGTGTTACTTAATAGAACACTTCCATGGGAACTTTCATTTACCACATACTGCCAACCGTATAAAAAAGAAATTAGCCCACAACTGACAGCAGCACCCCGACGATGACAAGATGACTACATGACTATTCGATAGGGATGGTGTGCTAATGCACGCATGGTGCATTAATAATAGCAAACGGAGCTACTGTGGAATTTTAGCACAATATTAGAATACCAGCAAAAAATCCAGGACATGAGTGACAAGTCAACGAGCTTGTTGTGTGCCGCTATGGTCAGATGTAGAACGAAACTAACTAAAAAAAGAACAGTTCATTTCAGCCCAAAGTTAATCATTTGGCAATGATGGTTGGCCAGAGGATGCAAGAACCAGGCTTAAGTGAAGAAATGGAACAAAATTTATGAAACTCTAGTGACTAAAACCTCAGGAGAGAGGTGTCCAAAGCTGGTCCTCAAGGGCTGCTGTCCTGGAGGTCTGGGCTATTCCCTGCTGCAGCACACCTGAATCCGATTAATGGGTAAACATGCTTTGGTAGCACTTGTAGACAAGCTGCTGAGGACAGCCATTTAATTTGGATCAGGTGTGTTGGAGAAGGGAAACATCACAAGCCTGCAGGACTCAGGCCCTTGACAACTGGAGCTGGAAACCGCTGCCTTAACCCAACACTACTCAACTTCGGCAGATTGTTGCAGATTTTTGCCCCCTAATGAATGTTAATCCGAAATCTGTCTTGCATCCTGTCTTCTCTGAGCTCTCTTAAGCCAGTAAAAATCAGGTGGATGTTAACTCTTTTCTCTCTTATTCTGTCACTTTCTCTATTTCTCCTTGTTTCTTTTGATAATTTCCACCTGCGTTTCTTTGCTGGATTAACCAAAGCGCTATCAAAACAGCCACTGTGTTGATATCAAGTTTTTGGCGTGTGACACAGTCCCATTAAAGAAGATGCAGCTGTCGCATGATGCTCAGGACTGGAGAAGAAAAAGTTGTGAAGCAATTTCTCAGCTTAGGATGCTGCAGGACAATGACTTCTCCAAGAATGTGCATAATGAATGCGTGTGCCATCAAAACAAATCAAAACCAGATTTTTAAGGTCTGAAAGTTACATAGTTTTGCTTTAAATCAGATTTACGCAAAATATTCTCCACTTGACACTTAAAATGTGAAAAAAGATCGATCACGGCTCATCTGTTGCCAACTCTAGGAATATGTATCCACTCTTAACATGTTTTTATGTGTTTTTTTATTATTTCTATCCATTTTTCTTTTCTGAAGTTAACTTGTAACTCCACTACTGGATCAATTCTTTCAGGGCACTGCAGTGAAATCAACTTGTGAAATTTTTGACAGACTAAATTATTCACTGACAATCTATTATGAGAATTATCCTCATTTAAAGGTCACAGCACCCCTTTAAGGCAAAACTCCAAAAAAGCAGTTCATTCTTTTTAAGAATTAACAGCTTCAAAGTTTACAACAGATTTTGAGTTCTTCCTCCTTTCAAAGTGAATGGCTTTGGTCACATTCTGGAGGAGACAGCGGAGGTGGAGAGGAAGCTGCTTTGAGCAGAGCCCAGATGGTTCCCAGTGGAGGCCTCCTTCGAGCCAAGATGGCTCCCGCCGGAACACAAATGGGCTCTGGTAATCTCATAAATGCTGGGATTGTGTCAACACAGTGGACGGGAAAAAGAAAAGACGAAAACGCACATACACATAAAAAGCTCTGCACGTGTGTGTGCCACCACGTACACATGTTTGTACTTTTTTTTTTCCCTACGAGTACAAAAAACTGCCATTTGGTACTACTGAAGTGAAACCTAGCCCAAGGGCATTTTTTAAACTGCAGCAGATTTAATTCACTTAGCTGTTTGAGAGTGAACAAAAAATAAACTAAGACTGCAGTAGGTGACATCATGTCAGAGCCAAACAGTGCACTAAAAGAAAATGGAGGAGCACAGAAGAGTGGCCACTTTGAAAAAAAATTGGCAAGCAGTGGGCTTTCCTTTTATCACCTCATCCACACAAAACAAGTTCTGCATACCTGGAAAAATGAAATGGGTAAATAAGCAAAGGTTACAGGGAACAGTGTGTGCCCAATTATGGTTCAGAGCTATTTAAGAACCGATGAGGTCCAACTTGGCACAAGTTGAAGCTAGACTTTAGCCTCACGCATACATAAAGTTGTGTGCATCTTCTCATCAGGAAAGGGAGCAGGCTGTAAACGTAATGCAAGGCGCAGAGGAGATTAATTTGTCAGTCAGAGCTTTCAATCACCGCCGGCTGCGGCTCTCTGCCATAATTTATATCTGGAGTTTTAGTGCATGTTCCAATTACTGAGATCATGGTTATCGCCATGGAGATTTAAGTTTGCATGAATCAAATTACCAGTTTGGGTTGTAAAAGTTTAAAGGCCACGGTGGGGACGGTGGTAAATGCAGCATTTTGTCAAAGTGTAGCCATGACTGTTGGTGTGGGTATGTGAGTGAATGACGATAGGGAAAAAAAAAAAACTGTGTTCTTGCTTGTTTAAATGTGTTCTGTAATGTACTGCAATTGCAACCACAAGGAAAACAAACTGGCAGGTGCAGACATTTAGGAGTGACTTAATTTTCATTATTTGAAGGAAGAAAGCTTCTTTTCTGTCACTTAGTCTGGCTCCCTCTGTAAGTAATAT
>JBAMHW010000026.1:20336229-20372355 GCA_037177495.1 Rhadinocentrus ornatus | reverse complement strand
TATATATATAAATGGGACATAATAGCTAGCAGAAAATCTGTTTGATAGTCATCATCATCCTTTTCCATTTGCAGCTGAAACAGCCTCCATGTTTCCATCTTACTGATTCACACCAGGAAACCCCGGGTATAAAATGGCTAAATGTGTCGGTATGTTACTGCGGTGGAATCAGGAGTAGTAATGGGACGAGGCCAGTCGTTTCCCTGAGAAATCTATAAATATAGATCACCTTTAAAAAAAAAGAAGAAAAAAGACAGAGGAGAATACATTATTGAATTAAAGCACTATTGATCCCTTAATGGCACAGATCAGGCAGGGATGTAAATAGCGTGTTAATGGAGCCTGTAATTAAAAAAATATCTTCACATAGAAGAATGGAAAAAGCAGCTGCAGCCAGTGAGCAGCCAAACAGATGACCTGTATATTCCCAACTGAAAAAAAAAGAGGGGGAGAAAAATAAATGCAAAATGTGGGCAAGTGTTTGTTTTTTAAAATCTGCAAAACAAAACAGATGGGGTTTTGGAAGTAAAGAGGACTGCTTCCCAAAGAGCTATCCTACGCCAGTAAGCCAGCCAGTGGGTGTGCGTGTTATTGACTGTCCCCGCTTTGCTAAAACTCTGCCACCAACAAATGAAACAAACTGGGTTTGTTTATTAGCGACACTACTCCGGGGTAAGACCAGCAAGAGTTTATCTACAGGCATAATCTGAAAGAGAGAATTACGCATAAATAAATAAAAGGAAATGTTAAAAGAAAGCAGATTTCCATTTCACGTGTGGTGTAAGGTGGGGATTGGCCTCACATTGGCTGCATAAGTGCTCACTACACTTCGAGTGTGTTTTAATCTAGCTGTCTAAACAATTTTATGAAAGGGGGACAACTTACTGCCATTTCGGCAAACAGCTAGCATTTCCCAAGTTTAGGTGCTTTTTCTTGAATTTGACATTCATGACAAGAAGAATGTAAAAGACAAGAGGGTTATGCACTATACAGCAAAGCTTATATTTTGTGCAAACATTACTACATTGAACAAAAGTCTGCATTTTAAACTTTCTAAAAAATAAGTAAAATTTCTGTGCAATCTCTTGCTGATGATGAGCACATTGTGGGCATTATGGGGTTCACTGCCTTGCAGAAGGACACATGTACACATGGAGGGGTCAAACCATTGACCTTCCACTTGGACAACCTCTACCCACTGAGCTACAGCCATCTGATAGGTCCTAACAGTTTTTTTCCTGAATTTGCAACCAATTTTAGCAAAGGCTGGTGTGGGGGACAATAACACACACACTGGCAAAGAATAGGTTTGTGTGTGCGCGTCGGCTCTCCCAGGGTGATCAATGTGACTCAGGGGGTCCCATGCATCACTGTCAGTGGAAGGCTGCTGTCTGTCGGGGATGGGGTTGAGAAAAGTCAAACAGCTTCTCAAATGGCAAGGGCCATTAACGGTCAGGAAAGCAAGCATGATCCCCACCATTAAACCTGCCTGATGCCCATTAATGAGATTTTCTTTCATCAATAGATAATTGATGTTTGCCCAGGCTCACTATTTAGACCGAACAGGTGAGTCTACGGAAGCTGGTGGTGGATGTAGAGCAACAGCGATCATCTGTGCCCCAACGAAGCTAAGAAGGAAAGGAAAGAAAGTCCCTATTGAAGCCACTGACAGCTGACAAAGCTATTTTTGTTTCAGGAGGGCTCTGAAAGTCCTCTAAAGCCTTCACAGAGAATAAGTCAGAGGAAATATGGGGAAAGAGGAAGGAGGCCCATCACAGTGGGTCAATCAGGGCAAAATCTGGTGCTGACCTCAGAGTGACCCACAACACACAACCGAACTAAAGCGATAAATTATGAAAAGATTTTAAGTAGGTTACTGTTAAACAAAATTTGTTCCCTTGCTAGTAGCATTAAATTCGAAATAATGACATTTTTTTTATGTATATTATCCATGTAGCTATCTGGCGAGAGTAAAACAGTGTCATTCAACATATGCCAGATATATTCATTAAATTCAGTGAGCTGGGGAATTTAACCTGCATACTGTAAGACAGTAGCGCTCAGAGCGTTCTAACCCATTAAAACAAGAATGCATAAATGTGGCGGCATGGGAAACAGGAAATGCATTCTAGCTGGTACCTGCAGACCTCTGCAATGCTCTCAGACATTTATAATCTTGCCCTTTTTTTTTTTTGGGTATGACTTCTCCCACTCAGTCACTTCAGTTCATATGTAACAATTAGGTACCACAGGAGCTACAGTGATACTATTTGACAGAAATCCAGCACAATGAAAAGGTCAGTGACACAAAATAATACAAGGCATCTAGCAATGTAATGGTGAACGGTAAGATTCCTTATCAGCCCGCCTCTATATGGCCTGCATCAGGGATCAACAACTCTCTTGGGCTAGTATCCTGCAGGCTTTGGGTGTTTCCCTGCTTCAACACACATAACTGAATTAATAATATTCAGAGCTTGACAAGCTGTTGGAAAACCATTTCATTTTAATCAGGTGTTTTGCAGCTAGGAAACATCTAAAACCTGCAGGACACAGGCCCCAAAGGTCTGGAGACGGCGATCACTGGCCTACAGTAATGATCAAAAATAGTGTTGTGGGGATGGTTGATCCCTTAACCCAGTGATTCCCAACCCTGGTCCTCAAGGACCACTATCCTGCAGGTCTTAGATGTCTCCCTGCTACAACAGACCTGCAGGATAGCGGTCCTTGAGGACCAGGGTTGGAAACCACTGCCTTAACCAACACTACATTGTCCAAAAACCTCCAACTTTATTCTTTATGTATTCTGTCGGTAAATGAACAAATTTTACACATGTACCAATGCTTTAAAAAGGTTTCTTATGTTACAAAGGGCACACCAATAAACCAACAGCTTGAGAGGAGCTTAAAAAAATACGTTGAGTCAGCTAACCTAATCATGCTAAACCTGTAGTTAAATTGGTTTATAGATCCTTAGTTACCCAGATGAAAGAGAAGTACAGGCCTCATGCAGCACAACACACAAGCTGAGCAAGAGCGTGGCGGAGTTATTAAAATCAATAACAGCAATAACTACAATCCGTCTCATTTTTAAGAGAGGGATGACATGGCATGCCGGTCGATGAATATCGAGCTACGTTTGTAATATTACTAATGTCATATAATTCCCTTTAACTGGGTGTTGTGACTGTGCAGGTGGGAAAACAAAAATTGAACTGGGCTTATTGAGTGGCTGTTACAAATATGTCACACAGCAACGGGAAATTATGGCTTTGGCACAATTTCAGTTCTCCTACAAAAATGCAGAACTTGCCTTTCAGACCTTGAAGGATATAAAAATGGTGGAAAACAACACTGGAAACACCAGAATGTACAAGGCTTTGATTATTAAGTATTCTTCACTTAATTCCCAGAGGTGCATTGTGTTTCAGGTTGAGACATTCAGCTCCCTAGGAGCCCTGGGGTGCTGGAAACCCATGAGGAGAGGCAAGAGTCCAAAACTTCAAATCGGTGCCTAAAGCAGTGAAAGCTCGGTGGGAACAGTCAAGCCACATTAAGCACAAATAGGGGTGGTCGGAATGATTGGAGAGGGCATAATGCTGTCATTATTGCCTTGCAAAATGACAGCACTGCTTTCCAACAGATCCATTTACACCTTGGAGAGCAAAACCAATGAAGTTTAGTCAGTATTCTGCAATCAATGAGCAGCGCAATAGCAAAGACTAGAGAAGGTGGAAATGACAAAGGCATGTTGTCACAGCCAAACCTGAGCGCTGATTTAATGAAAGATCACATTTTCCCTGAAAATAGTGGATTATCATTTAAACGTGAGCGCTGAGTTGTGTTGCTCAGCTGGTCAGTAAAGCATATAGCATGACAGTATCTATCTATCTATCTATCCATCTATCCATCTATCTATAATCAGTAACTTGCAATTACATGGATTATATTTTTCTTCATGCATTCAATACCTTCATATTATACAAATAACCAAAAGTGCTTAAAGTAAAAAAAAAAAAACGACAAAAAAAACAAAATAAAAATTTGTGCACATGGGGAAATTACAGGTTATTTTCTCAAATGCTTTTAAATGTTAAAAAAAAAACGGATGACAGTGAAGCCAAAGGTTAATAAATCGATATGATCCAGAGAATTTGCCACCGACTGCCTGGCTGTTCAGTCACCTAGGTTTTCCCACCAGCAATGACAAATACAGAGGAAATTGCCTATAAGAAATGCTTGGTCAGAAAGCGCCTAATGATGCTACATCTGGGTGACAAACATTCAAATTAATCCAGTGGGTCATGGTGTAAGGCAGTGATCACCAACTCAGGTCTTCGAGGGCCAGTATCCTGGAAGTACTGGATGTGTCCCTGCAGCAACACACTCGATTGAAATGAATGTGTCATTAAAAGACTTGTGCACAACTTGACAAAAAGCTGTCGGAGATCCATTTTATTTGAATCAGGTGCTGCAGTAGGGAAACATCCGATACCTGGAGGACAAAGACTCTCTAGGACCAGAGATGGTGATCCCTAGTATAAGGGATCACTTGTGCTCAACATTAAAGCAGTACTACTAAAATTCGTGGGGGCAGTATTAAGCAGAAAAGTTCATGTATGACCTGCAAAAAGAACAAAAAAGCTGCAACGTATTCAATACCCAGATAATGATCTTCTACTGTGCTGTCTCTTTCTGAGAATTTACTTTATCATGACCTCCACCATCGCCGCGTTTACTACTGTATATTGCTACTAAAACTGCCGTCAGAAATCAGAAGTTAACTCTGAACTTTCCACTGTCCTCTAGTGGAAATGTAACGCAACAACCATGTCAAGAAAACCACACATTGGAGCATGTATGCAGTGACATTTAACAACATTTGACCTAGGTAAAGGAAGCAAATATAATCCCTAATCTTACTAGTATTCGTTGCAGAAGGTATTTTCACCAGAGGTAGGTGTGTGACTGTGTGTGAGAGGAAATTGTAATGTCCTTGTGAAAGAGAGAGGTGTGCAGAGATGAACTAAAGCATTTCACAGATCACATTGGCTTGTGCAAAGTAAAAAATGTTCTTACAAATATATTTGGGAATTAATTATTTGCTTTAAATTGTAACTTCTGGTCAATAATTAAATTTCAAACTTTCCTTGTTCACAGAAATCTGCAGTAAAACATGAAGGCAGCAGCATGTGTGTGCCCGTGGGGCTGTTCTAGTGGCACTGACTCCACCACAGAATTTAAATCCTTTAAGTTGGCAACAGTGAGTAGAAGTTGCAGCTCAATATGTTGCTGATTACCCATGAAGATGATGATATATATCTTATTCCCTTTGGAATTTAAACCCGATATGCAGGATGGTTCAGGCTGTGCACACAACCTCACGTGCACTACTTCACAGCTGAGCATCCACGACTCTGGACCACTGCAGCCGTCTCATAGTTTGACGAGATAAGAGTATTTTGGAAGAATTGTGAGTGCTGTCAAAAGGAGGAGAATAAAGAGTACAGACAGACTGACATCTAAAACTGAGTGCTCTAAATCAATACAGATTTCACTTCCATTGTAGGAAATGATCCCAAGAGAGGGTTCAACACTCTGAATCAGACAAAGCCTTTGACAGGCTGGAATTGTGATATGGCTAGGTTCATTATTTACGAATAGCTAGCATTACCTGCTCCGATTTCCATTTAATACTGGAGAGATTTCATTTGCAACTATGAACAGCAGCATTCTCTATGTGAGGAAATATTTAAAATGAGAAAATATAAAGTGTTTATAAATGGAAGTTAAGTTGGAAAAAAAAAATTGCACAGCACTATGATAAACATTTCTGCCCCTACTGGCATTGCTCAGTGACCTCAGGGGGGAGAGAGATGGCAAGCAAACACAAGAGAGGGCATGAAACAATCATGACCAAGACCATCATCATTTTTCTCCACCTCCTTTTCTGTCCTCTTTCACCAGTTGACACGCCAAATGGCATTGCCAGTTTGTGTCACTCAAAAAGCCATTTCTGTCCTCCCAGACCCTGCCTGTGCTGACAAAGTGCAGGACTGCAGGGGTGGGAGGGGGGGAATAAAAGGGAAGGAAAAGAGCCAACAGATGCATTTTTCAACATAGCTTTTTCTCAATTTCTGCGCTCTTGTCAAAAGGAGATGCAGCTCACAGCTGCAAGGCTGGTTGGAGAGTTGTTAGGTAGAGGTTGGAGTTTGAGTGCGAGACAAGTGGTGGAGACGAGCTACTGAAGAGCTACTCCACGCTGCTGTGAAGTAGCGGTACAGTAATGAGTTGTAACAGGCTGGAGGCTAAAAAAGTACTAAATAGTAGTAAATAGCACTATATATTGATAGAAAGACTTTCCAAGTTTGTCTCATTAGAATTCTTCTAGATGCACTCTTAATTTCTGCAGGAATCACAGAAAAAGAACTGGTCCAATTTGAAGTGGAAAATTATGTTCAAGACAATTGTGTGGGTGCTGAATAAAGACACTGAGCCAGCTCATATTGTTCGGGCCAACAAATAGAGATTATGTAACAGAAAAAGCTTTGACCCCATTCGGCGGCATACAGGGTGAAAATAAAGAAAGAAATCTCTCAAGACAAATCAAGGTATGATCACGCTTCACTTTGGCCTATCTAATTAAACCCTGCTTCACTTTCAATCACATTTAAATGACCAGTGATGATCAACAAATGAGATTGGGGATCGAGGTGGGTAGTGTGTGAAAGATACAAGACGGGGAGAGGGGACTGATTGAATCAAATCATTGCCGCTTAGGAACCATGCAGTTGGACTGTCGCTGGACTGCAAATGATCAGTTATCGACAAATTTAATTCCTTCCGAATTCTCTTTATCAAGATGCACATTTTGACCAGTCTGAGTGATTCAGCTGCTCAGTGTGTGTCAAATAAGTGGTACAACAGCCGCCCTTGTACCTGTGCATGGCCTATGTTTATGTTCATGGTATCAAAGAGCTCTGCTACTGCTCAGAGCTCGCATCTCATCTATTATCTTGGCCGAGGGTATTTAGCCATGAAGATGTTCACCTCAGGTCTTTTTTAGTTCCTTTGTTGGTTTGACTTTAGCGTCAACTACATATTGATTTTGAGCACATTACTAAAATAAATAAATAAAAAAAATACAACAGATTGGAAAAAGAAATAAATTAGAATCTACCCATTATTTTTTATATTTTTATATCTTTTCAAAATCATTCTTTACCAATCGTTGCCTTCTCACTAAGAAAAAACAGGTAAGAAAAAAAAAAAAATACAGGGTGCCTGAACAATTCTATAATGAGCGGACAAGGGAGCAAAATGACACTGGACTGACACTGAACGCGAGAGCAGAAAAGCATGGGGATGGAAAAAGGACAGACAACTTGTCATAAATAACAGTGTGGAAAGAAGTTTTATCCTCTTCCCTCATTTCTTCTTCTATTTGCCTTACAATGCCATGGAAACAGGTTTCCTTATGTGACTACAGACTGAGCAGACCAAGAGACAAAATGAAGATGACGAAGTGAAGAAACTAAAGCAAGTAAGTTGCATTTAGTTTTAGGTGGTAAGACCCAACATCTGGCGGTGGATTTTACTGCTAAACCTGATCCAGGGCCCACAGGATTGCTAATGTGTATTCATATGGTTGCTGCTGCAGAGCCAGTTGCATTGGCATCCAATTTTTTCTTTAAAATACTCCAAATTAACATCCTTTTCCACATTCCTTTTCATTAATTTTGCTTGAGCACAAGAAGTCACATTTGTCAACAGCAGGATGGTACAGATAAAATGCAGTATTACTGGAAAGGCCAAACATTACAGTGAAACGATGCACTATTTTTAACACTGCCACTCTTCATCCCACAGGAAACAGTGAGCACCATAACTGTGCTGCAGAAATAACGGAAATTTGCTCAACCAGGAAAAATCTACAAAGTGTCTTCCAAATGTGGATATGGAACTTTTTGTGGATGTGTCAGTGTATCACAAATTCAGATACAAGTTAAAATCACATTGAATATGCAGCTGGAACAGCACTTATAGTTGTCGGCGCAGACCTAATTCCTCTCATTGAAGTCTAACTGGCTTAAAGGGAAATGTGTAAATATTAGATCTGGGAAATTATTAAACATTTTAATCAGATTAATCACAGCTTATAAGTAAATGAATCATAATTAATCATGGTTAATCACTATTCACAACTATGCCGGAAATATGCCTGTTTTTACTGTATTGTATCAACAGAAAGAGCCAATGCTTACAAATATTTAATGTTAACTAACCATCACTTTAGTTGTAATAATCAGTTCACTGATTCATAAAAACTAGACCTTAAAAAAAAAAAAAAATCTCATTTGTGCCCCCCTTTTCCTGGTCAGTGTCCGTGCCTGGCCCCCCTCAAAACTTTTCTAGACCCGTCCCTGAATTGCTGAAGTATAAATGTCGTCTACCACCTGTCAGCTAGTTTGTTTCCTGCTCTGATTTGTTCTAATCAACTGAACGATAAAAGAAAAAATGCAACAAGAGAGAAGATACTAGCGACAGAAAAGCCAGCTAATCATGGACAACCATCATCATTTACAACAGATGGGGGGGTGTTAACCGCGTTAACGGCGGTACATAAATTAGTTCCTGCTTTTAACGCGTATTTTTTAACAGCCTTAGTAAATATATTTACTGATAGCCAGCATGCATGTGATGTTGTGCATGACTATAGAACGCTATGGAAACACTTAGGCATCAGCTGATGCCTAAGTGTATTGCATGCAAATACCCTTTGCTGACCTGCAGGGACTTGAAGACAGAGCACACAGAGTTTAGTCCATGGCAGAAAAGTGGTGAACTAATTGAACTAATTTATGTTGCATTTTCAAAGTAGGGATTAGGTACAATGGACAACCTTGTCTGCTTAAATACCATTTTCACACTATGCAAGGCTGCCACAGGGGTTTGAACATGTGCCAAAACAGCAGACGATTGAAACGGTCAATTAGTTTTGGTTTACAAAAGGATTTTCTAACTATCCCCTAAATTGCAGGGAAAGGGCACACAGACGTCAACAGTAGGTCATGCTCAAACAGAACTTCCTTTTCCCGGAATGGATTTTTATCAAAAAATTCCCAAGGGAGGGGAAAAGATACTGTTTGGTGATTGTTAATGGTTTTAAAAATGGATTAAAGTTTTCTCCCCCACAGTGAAACAAGGCAGCGCCGCAGTTGCTTAAGTCCTTAGCCATGAGATTATCCCCAGGTGGGGCATTAAAGCAGAATCACAGTAAACCATTTGTAAATTCAGCTTTAAAAACAAGTCTGTAAGCATCTTGGAATTAATATGCAACATCCTGCCCGTCCAAAACAAACTTGCCAAGTGTGAACAAATTAAACTGACCTGGAAAAAGGTTTTGCTTTTGGTCTTCATGCAAATGAGGGGTACAGTCCTTTTGAAATCTTGCTTGGGAAACCATTGAGCGCACTGAACCTGTTCAAGGTAACTGCCGTCTACAAAGATGAAATGTTCCAGTTTATTTAAACCTAATCTTCTGTTCTGTCCGACAGCCACAGACAAGGAAAAGATGCTCTGGACACAATATGTGGGAATGGTTTGATATGATGTTTGGGAAGTGGAAAGCTTTAAAAATGTCACTTGTAATTTACTTGATTGCTGTGGTAACTTTGTGTGAATGTCGTATTCTTCCTTGTGTTCATAGCCTTGTTGTCCAGACAACAGGCAAAACTTTGTAGAGAAAAACTCTACATCCTGTCTGGACTCCACCTCATCATGATGGTAGTGATGATGTATAGGATGGGCTGCATTACTCTGAATTTACAGTCCCGTATCTTTTATTTCAAATATCGCTAGAAGGTTTTTAAGCTCTCACGAGGTGGTTTTTCAGACATGTCCATATCAAAGTATATTGCAAAGGAGTAATGAAACATTTTTTTCACATTTAAATGTCACTGAATGTGACGTAGGGGATCATGTGACCAGTTAATTCCAAATAAACATGGCGAGGTATGTATGGACGAAGGAGACGGAAATCTTTTTTTATTCCAAATAATTAAAGAGAAATATATAACCGCCACACTTGATAGAAAACAGGGAAATTGTTGCAGAGTTTTAAAGGGAATTAGAAATATCCATGTTCCTTAAAGTGGAGTCTCACGGGACATTTAATGAGAATTACGGCTTATGCGCTAAACATCATTCAATGTTAATACCTGTAAATCGCAACGGTACTTTTTCGAAACGCTACAATAGAAACCCAGATAATAAACACGTTACTCACATTTACTAATGCACATGCTTATTTAGCCACCATCTTATCCAGGTTTAATCAGAAAAAGCTGCAGTTTTTGGATGCTTGTTGCTGGTGTTGTTACTCATGTTATTCTCAGTTTGTCTTCCTGTATGTGCTCCCGATATTTGCTTTCTTACAGAAGTTTTAAATGAAAAAACAAACAAACAAACACGTGTTCAGTTGTTTGTTTTCCATCGTATCGTTCTTTGTCTTCTTTTCACTCTTGTACTCTTCTCACACTTTACCTTCACTTGTTTCCTCTTGCCAGTTCTTACATTAATATGTAAATCAGCAATAATAAAATTAAATTTCAGTATTTAAGTATCAAGTGAAGCCTTACATTCACAATTTATTTTCCTTTATATTCATTAAGCTCCTCTTGGCAAAGCAAATCTGTTTGGCAAAACATGGCCAAACAGCATGATGCTGGACTGCACAAGCTCAAATTATATATATATTAAAAAAAAAGACCCATGGAGGCTCCATGGCATACTGTATCTGTTTAATTCCTTTGCAAAGGTTAAAAAAAATATTTTTAACTCCAAGCTCACAATCTTAGAGTTTCACAACAACGGGATTTCTCCCCAATCGCATGATATGATTCAAACTCTGTATGAGCAATACATGAGTCAAAGTCATTACTACATTTAATTTATTTACCCTTTTTACTGCTTCTTTTAAAGCCTAAGCTTGTGTCAGAGCTGCAGCGCATCATCAGATGTTCTTTTACTCATGGACAGCACATGCACAAAGACCATGGCTCATTCAGCACAGACCAGGTACAACTGCCAGAAGGTTGATTCATTCACAAGGTTACATGAATAAGTCATCAAATGAGTCATTAAATGATATGATGCGACTACAACAAATGTGTATTTTATTTTAGGTGGGCCTATATTATCTTTTGCGTCACAATATTTAAAGGAATTTTCTAAGGAAAGTATCTACGGTCTCTATGGTTACACATGTTCCTTTCTATCAACAGGAAGCTGTTTTTCATTTTAATCTGATCATATTTTATCTAAATTTTTGTATCTTTGAGTAACATTGGCTATTAAGTATTGTTAAAATGGAAGCATATTCATAAAGTTGTGACACAAAAGAGTATATAAAAAAAGTACAAAGACAAAGTAGATTTTCTATCTATTTGGCATAGAATAAACGATTTCCTGTGGAGCATGCTTTATGGAATTTGTGCCTCCAAAGAGGATGGTTAACGCTCAATTAAAAACAGACAGCAGTACACACACACCTCAAAATCTATTTCAACAACGTGGCCATAGGCAAAAGCAGACAGCAACAACCCGAATGCATCATGAAGCTACAACCAACAACATTACTGTGAGGTCAACACCGTTACGGCACTCAGTAACCATCCGTACACCCCAAAAAAAAAACGTTCAATAAGTACAACTTTTAGTCGTCGGAAGTTATCAGGTGGCATTACCACTCAATGAAAAAAGTGAAAGCTCAGCCGATTCCTTAAGAGAAAATTCAATCAAGTCTGTCTCAGCAGCTTTGAGACACAGAAATGGTTAGGGGGAAAGTAATAACCCAGATTTAGATCTTACAGGTTGTTGCTGTATAGTCACATTAGATAAATAAATAAAAGGATTTAAGTTAGTCGTCTAATTCCAATTTTATCAGGATGTTAAACCAGGCAGTTTAATGAAAGTAAAATCAATGCCTGCCTTGGGAAATTACCACTGTTCACCAATGTGTCCAGCCAGTTTTATACTGTATCTGCTGTGTGTGGACTGAGGGGTTATTATTAAAAAAATAACTGGGTCAAACACCAACAAACACAAGTAGGGTGCCAGTGACCTAGACCGATGCCAAAAGTCAGAACTGACGGAGCAAAGGGAAAGAGCAGGAGTATGAGGGAGGCAGTGGCCTGTGGGCAACATGGATCTATGCATCTACCTGTAAAAGAAACACTGAATAACCAAATGATGTTTAAAGATGGGATGCACTTTGTTACTAAAGTTAAAGGTCAATAAAGTTCTGTTTCTCAGTAACTACTTAACTTTAAATCACTTTGATTTGACAGAATTCCTGGAAGTTATGTAAAATGTACACATTTTAGAACCTTAGGCAACCACAGACATGCATCAGAGGTTTTCCACAGCTAGTGTTCTGAGAGCTGTAATTACTGAAAATCTCTTCTTATAAACATATACAAACACATTTTTTAACATATAGAAGCAAAAAAAATTTGTTTATATTCGCAGGCTATTAAACTCAATCGCTCCCATAAACTGAAATCTCAGTTCTGATCATAAAAATCGTATTTTTCCATAAAAAAACACAACAAACCCAAGCAGAACAGCACACTAATAGGAGACCGGGAGTCTTAAAACTGCAGCTGATCGACTCTTTAAATGTTCACCTCAGCAAATTTAAGCAAAAAGTGCAAGCGCCCAAACAAGCCGCCCCTGTTTGGTGCTGAGCAGATGTGCCAGTAACAATTAGGTAGTTATCATCAGATGCACAAGTATGTCATGCTCTCCACGTGCGCATCGACAAACAAGGCTGTCACGTCAACCGGCTGTCCACCGTCTACCAGTCACCAATTTTCTTTTACCACCCCCCGTTTGGAGAGGTCCAACCATACCAGTTTTAATCCCCCCTAAGCTATGTAGAAGTGCTTACATGCGGAAAGGGATTAACGGCAAAATAAGGCTGTGTGTGCATGTGTCTCAAATGTGCCAGCATTAGCAAGATTTCACACAACAGCTTGATGTACAATAAAATCACTTTCATGTATAGGCTCAGCGTTTGGTCAGGTTTGTAAATTGTGTGTGCGATTTTAATTTTAAATCATTTTGGCTGTTTAATAATGAATTCCTGCTGCAGAGGTGTCAGACATGTGGGAAATGGAACAAATTATTTCTTGCCCAACAAGTTTAGGAAATGCACAGCATCACTCAGCCCAAACCTGTCATCGATGATCCCCCCCCCCCCTCCCTTCATGCGGTCACCTACACAGACAAGTTGCCATGTGTAGCGTTGCTGTGGAGAACTCAATCGACATTCTACCCTCAGCTCTCCTCTGTGACTGTAAGCGGACTGTGTGGGAGGACCTGCTCTGATAGAATGGGCTGTTGTGTTATTGACTTCAATTTAGAAAGTGCTGCCTGCTGCTTTTTTTTGCCCCCCGCCCCACCCCTCCTCCCTTCATAGCAGAGACCCTGCTGGTCCTCGGCCACAGCCTACCTCCGGGGGAAATCCCTGATTGCATTTCTGCAGAAAACACATTTAAGCAAGGTCAGAGGGTCCTGAAGTTTAGGTGGGGTGTGAGGACGTAGTGCACGTTAAAAGTAAAGGGGTCTTTTTTTTCTTCCTTTGATCAATTTCCATTCCTTTTTTTGGGCGGGTGGGGTGGATGAGGCACCCTTTCTCACATTACTTCAGTCCTATAGACTTTTCATGGGCATTTAGCAATAATGTCAACGTTCACTCAGGTGTGACTCTCTCAACCTTCAGCCCTCCCCATCCTGTATTGTCTCCTGCCTGCTTGGGTGAACAGCTGCTAAAGTATTTTATTGTTGGAGGCTGCAGGTACAGCGGCACCAAACATTTGATGCTGTGCTGCTTGCGCTCACAGATTAGACACACTTAGCTTGGTTTCGCAAATCCCCAGTGCTGCAGGGAAGAAAAAAACTAAAATTAAATAAAAAATAGAACTCACACTGAGGGTGTGATGAGAAGTTGTGTTGGGAAACAGACAAAATGTATCTCATGTACACCAACAACAAGTAAACTTAACTCTGAAGTAAGTTTCTCATGTACATAACCTGCCATTAGACATAAGATAGCATATTTGAACACATATAAAGTAGAAAACAAAATAATAGTAATAAAGTTTAACTTTTTGCAAAGTCACTAGAAGTTGTTTGCAATATCGATAGGGAGCGAGTACAAGGCAAAATACTCAGTATGATAGATGACAAGGTTTCTAAACATGAAAAAGAATTAAAAATCAACTGGAAAAGCTACTGGCATGCACAAACACAACCTCTAACTGCAATAGAGTGCTGCCACAATCCAGGTGTGGCCCAGTGGATTTGAAAGGAATAAAAAAATAAAAATAAATTGCACACAGGTGCAACTCTAACTGAGGTAACAGTCAGATTTTAGGAAAAAGTTTAAGTAAACCAAAAAAAAAAAAAAAAAGTTCTGAAAATGAAAACATCCAAGATAGGATCTCACTGTCTTGGAAGTCCTGTACTTTAACAGGCAAATTCAGACTCTTTCGTAGTTCTAGACATTGATCCAGCTCCCTATAGAAGCAAACTTTTCAAACAGGAGTAAGCGTTTCTTAGAAACCACAATTAATCACAATTACAACTCATTTTATTCTACAGACAATTAAGTGAACAAAGACAGTTAAAAGTACCGCAGAAGCCCAACAGGGAAGTATATAATGCTGCAGAGTTTAAACTTAATTGCTGTGGAATCTGCTTTAACCAAACAAAGCAAACGAGAAGCAGGAGGGGGTGTCCAAGTGAGGAGGGTTCGTTTAGTCCCTGGGAGGTAAAAAGTCTAGAAGATTTAGCTGCTCTCTCTGCGGTGAATTACTGTGCTTCCACCTTCACATTGCTCAGAAAGAGATATAAATTTCCCAGGTCTGGCAGTTGGCAAGGCAACATATTGTGATGAACGCAGAGGAATGCTCTATGAATCCTAATTGAGCCCACTAACCAATGACGTGGTAAGGGCAAGACAGATGGGAATTAGCTATACTGAGAAAAATCTAAGGGAAAAGCTATTGCTTGGCACATTAAAAACAAGCCTACGAATGATGCAAAAATGAAATCAATACAAATCCCATTTCCAATCTATTTGGTAGAAACTGGTAAAAGACAGTAGGGAAGGACAACATTACAGTCCTAAAATTAGTATCCTGTGTAGTCGTCCCAACTCATCCTGGTTGCACTGACTGGGCTAACAGTGTTACCCTTACAATATCTGTCCTCTGCTCCCAGCTAACACAGTGCTAGGGCTAATCCCTGTTCTGGCAGCCAGTATGAGCACAGCTCACCATAATGAAGCGCATTAGTCTGGAGACAATGGCTGCTAGCAAAGCTCAAAGGTTGAATAAAACAGGATGAGGGTAACAAAGAAGAAAAAGAACACTCTTCTTTTGTTTGCCTTCGGTTGCCATGACCTGATATTGCCCTCATTTGAGAACACATAATGTTACATATGCAAACACACACGACACAAGATGAAAGAGCAAACACAATTAACTTGAGACAAGGCTGTAAGCAGTTGGGAAATAAAGGGAGGAAGTGGGGGGAGAAACAGGACAAGAACAAAAAAAGTGTTAAGAGTGTAAAGGGCCAAAGGACAATTAACACTGGTGTTACACGTTTACAGGGTGTACTTGTAGCTCTGTGCTATGGCAATGGTTTACAAAATGGATTCTCTGACCTGTAAGCATCCCAAGAACTAAAACGGAATTTCTTCTGTTATCGTCCGATTACTTATTCATTTAAATTGTAAAATGCTTGACGGGAAACTGAACTTAACCACAACGTCACCGCACTATAGAAAGCTGCATCCTAGCTCCAATATGTGAAAAATAATCAAACTTTCAGTGTATGGATGCTGAGAGTTATCTCTAAGCACATTGAGTTGAATAGAGGCCACAGAAGGTCAAAGCAAACTGGCGAGAAAGAGCAGGTACCCTGATGAAAAGCAACTCATCCAAATATTGCCAGATGGAAGCCACTAATACACCCTATTGCCTATTATAATCTCTTGATTCGCAAGCATATGATTGGTATGTGTGCCTGTGTGTATGTGTGTGAGAGCATTAAAAAATGATAAACATAAAAAAAATATATATAAAAATCCCCAACAAGCAGTTTAAGCCTTTATCTGGACACTGATAGCAGTTCTGCATGCATGTGTGTGGGGCACACGTAATCTCTAGCTGAATTAATTCTTGGAAATTGAAATGAAAAAAGGAAAAAAGTGCTGTCTGTTAGGAGGTCCTTTGCCTCAAGGTCATCAAAGTTTAGGGTGTCTCAGGTTTCAGTAAGGGACAACGTTCTTGAAAAATTGGTTTATGATGACACATTGCCTGGGGAAGGAGGAACCTGGTGTAAAATAGATCACTGGGACATTTCTGGGTACTTGGAGGACATGCTTCCTTCAACACACTTCCTATATGCATGAAATTTGTAATTGCTCACAAAGCACAAGGCGAGTCCAAAAATAGTGTGCCTCTTGTCTCCCCAGAAAAATTTCCATTTGTCTCTCTTGAGCATGTGCATGGGAAGCCATATGTGGACCACTGTTGACCCTGTGGTGTAAAAATCCTTAATCACGTCGATAACATTATCATTAGATCTATCACTGGACTGTACATTTAATCAGACTGTCACTGCTTTCAGACCATACTGCAGGCCATTCATCCAAATGGAATTACTGACACGCACATACGCTCAAAGACACGGGCTGCTGACCTATATGTGACTGGCCACAGCCCAGATTTGCTAGCACTCACCTCAGGGGATGGGTTCTGTACTGACTGCATATACCCTTGCATATGCTGGTGGACAGAACATACCAAAGTAGGTCGTGCAGTAACACCCCCCCCGTCCCCGTCCCCAAACTCCCAATGCCCTGCTGGCTGGGTGCAGCGGTTGGCTTTGTGGGGCCCTGGGCGAAGCAGTGAGGTCAGAGGTCAAAAAGCAGCAGGATGGGGCTGGCATGACAGCATGAAGGTCCAACATATCCAACAGCTCATCAGCCCATCATCGGTCAGCAAGACCAGAAGGTAAGTCCGGATAAGACACTTCTTGTCAAGATGACCCTCCCCAATCTGGATGTTGTTGACTATCCATGACGGATATACTAACACACATATACACAGATGGTTACCATTGGGAAGACTAGGATTATTAGAGCTTAGCCAACTATCAAGCAATCTTGGCTATTCCGGTTAAGGATCAAGTTCTAATGCCATGGCCGGTCTTCATCAGCAGTGAGAAATCAAAATGTTCACATAAAAACAAAAATATAGCGAGAATAGAGAAGACAGAAAAGAGAGAAGTGGACAGGCTGAGGGTGAAAAGAGGAGAGCTGTCCCTGCAGCGCTGGTCATGTTACAGGTCAGTGGATGGTTCTGGGGAGATTGTAGTCTGGAATGTGCTGTGCTGGGTGGGTAAAAACTCATTCTGGGTCACCCCAACATATTCTGGGTCACTTGTTCATCAAATGGTGGCACTCCATACTAACCCAGCAGTGCATTGGAATTATCCGACACAAACAGAGCTGATGTGTTTAATGAATTATATCCGACTCCGGTCAATAAAGAAAGATGGCCAAGCCTTAATGTGCAGCTGAGTTGACAAGCATACTACCTGCACTGTCAAAAGGGGAAAAGAAAAAGGGTTTTGCATCATCATCCTGCTTTTAATTTTAAATGCCTGACAACTCTTTTATTTGGCAATATTAAAAAAGTAATTATGTCTTGAAAATGAATTAAATGAATCAAATAAAACAAGCATTTGTTGCATCAGGACTTAATGTGATAACTTAATGACTTCTGGAAATCTGTTCATCATCAACTCAATAATTTAAATCTTAGGTCCCCCAATTGGGGGCTGCTGAGAACAGATGGCAAACTGTGCCAAAAAGGCCATTTTTGAGACTTTGCCTTAAATGTTTCTACAAAAACCTCTCTAATTTAGTCCTGCTTCACTTCAGAGTTGGCCTTTTATATTCACATATTTTACTATAAGGTTTTTAAGATTGAGGTTTATAGCTACATGTTATTTTAGGACGACCTGAAACTTTATTTGTGACATGTGCAGTCTTCATTTATTCTTTCCCAGTAACACGCATACTAATTATCTTAACAAATCTCCCAAATGTTCACTTTACTTTGACTCTAAATGTAAAAACATAGATTTTTTGGTCACGGAGAAATGCTCATTTAATTTTGAGTTAGCATTATGGAGCTGAAAGCTAAGAACAACAACACAAACAAAGGAGTATGGTGTACATCCAACAGTTTGTGCTCTTGCTTCTTGGCATTTGGCTTTAAACAACAAAAAATTCATGGTATATTCAAGCATGGCGCTGTTGCGGCTTTGTCTGTGCCGAGTCGCCTGGGAAATGTTGTAGTTTCGACCAATCAACGGCTTTTATTTAGTCACGCTCCAAACTTTTGGGTAGGATGTCATACTGGGACTGCAATGAAAGTGTCGGAGCAGATATTCTGGCATCAATCCCCGTTTTTGTCTGATTTCCCGTCCCGACATGTCCCATACCGACCCCGACCCGTTGGTGGAAATGAGGCTTTAGATTCCTAAGATTACATTATTCTATCATGATTTTATAGCTTCCATAAAAACTGAAATCCTGTCACTAAAAACAAAAATTGATTAGTCAATCAATCATCCCCCACATGGCTGCGATGGCATGGCTGTGTGGAAGCAAAAAGAATCATCACAGGAAAATCTCTATACTCCTGTGGCTGCCACCTCACTGTTACGTGTGCTTTAATGAAGCTTGTTCGTATTCAACTTCAGTGAAGTCAAGGAGAAAGTGTGTGTTGGTGTGTATAATATAGGAGATGGCTCTATACTCCTGCGCCAGAGGGAATAACGTACTGCGCTACAGGGAGTATGACCTTTTCTAGCTGGTGTGCTTTCTCTCCTCCCTCCTTGTTTCTCTCTTTCACACACTTACTCTCTAGCAGAGACAAACACGCACACCTAGCAGCACTGTCACAGCTAGCTTAACCAACCATCAATTACTCACACTGCTATCGAGTTTAATGGGCACAAGGCTTGTGCAAATCATGAGATGGAAGGGGTGATGGGACAGTAGGGTGCATTTGTTGGCCTCTTCTCCAGCAACTGGAAGGTAAAGCATGTCTTGTTTTCTCTCTTTTTATTATGACCTTTATGGCTGTTTGCTTCCTGGAGCGGCAGTTTGAGTTGAAATTGAGGGTTAGGGCCTCCCTGGTTAGAATGCTCTAACAATGTTCAAAGACATACTAAGCAGGATGGTGCTGTGTATAAGTGCAGATTTTTGTATATTTAACTTTTTAAAGTTAAAATTTATTTTGCTTGAAGGGATTCCCTTTCATATCCTATTTCAGTTTCAGAATATGTTTCATATAAGGCAATAAAGTAATCCAGTTACATAATATAAACTTTTAAACCCAGCGCTCTGAAGCAAGAGAAACACACAAACTAACAATATGAGACACAAAACAGAAGACACACAGCCAGCAAGTAAACTAATGTGACACAGTGACGGACAAAAAGGAAGTTGAGGAGGAAAGACAGTGAGGAGGGTGAGGGTGAAGTGGGTGGGTGGGGGAGAGTTAATGCACATAACACACTGCATCAAACTAAAGCACTGCTCCGAGCAGGATGCGTCAGCAGTCCATTCACGGTCCTCTATGTGCCACCAAAGGACAACGCAAAAAAAAAGAGATAAAAGTGAAAGAAAGACAATCTCAAGAGAAAGAGAGCTGAGAAATTAAAAAGACAGGGCATAGTTAAAAAAAACAAAGAAGCAGCCAGAGAAAACAGAGTGCCCATCTGCCTGCCTTTGCCACTACAGCAATGCTGGAGAGCTTTGCCAGGCTCGGTGGAATGGTTGGATAACTGCTGGGCACGAGGGGGTTAAAATCTGGTTGCTGTGGGAATGCCACCGTCCATCTCTGCCTTGTGCTTGGACAGCCTGTCTCTTCCCTAAAGCCACAAAAAGCCCTAGAAAGCCACAGAACAAGAGACTATGAGCATTAAAAAAAAGGGAGAGGAGGACAGCAGAAGAAAACTGTTTTTTGAAGAGGTATCTCTCTAAAAAGGTCTGAGTGCTTTGAGCTCACCCAACTACCTCAGGACACTGCAGAGAGCAGGAGGGAAGCAGAGAGACAGACCGGCAGAGAGAGAGAGAGAGAGAGAGAGAGAGAGAGAGAGAGAGAGAGAGAGAAAGGATGAAAAAGAGAGAGAGAAGGGGTGTGTGTATGTGAGAATGCAAGGGAGCTAGAGAGAGACGGCGCACGCTCTCTTTTGCTGCTACAACGGATCCTTTCCACATCGACGCTGCTGTTAACGTCACGCCTGTAAGCTGCACTTGCCCAGCGCTTGCCTCCTCTGCCTTGCTCCTTTCCCCAGTTGGACGCTGCATTAGCGAGGGGGTGCTGATCACCGCAAGAAGAGAAGGAGGGAAAAAAAAGAGAACAAAAAAGAAAGAACTGGAAACAAGAAAAAACAAGCAAGAGAGGGGAAGGAGAAACTGTGCACCGTCCTTCCTCCTTCAAAACCACCTCGATTAAACCACCTACAACACCCCCCAACTCCTCCCAGCACCCCCTTCCATCCCCCCCTCCTTGCTCTCCCTCTGACGGATTATTGGGAAGTGCACGGGAGGCAGGCGGCAGCTGCTGCTGTGTGCACGCTACTGCTGCCGTGCGCCTTGCAGGGATGGTGCGTGTTGGTCTGCAATTGCTGCTGTCGCAACCGCGGCTGCTGAGGCTGGAGCGTGTGGCTAGTTAAGAGGACTAAGAAGCTAATGAAGGCAGTGTGTGCCGCCTAGCCTTTTCAATTCCTGCCAAGCGTTCCCGGAGGAAACAAAGAAAAAAGAAGAAAAAAGAAAAAAATAATAATCTGAAAAATCTAGTGGACACGACGCCACTATTGAGAAGTGGAGGAAGGAAAAGAAGCGCAGGGGAGCTGTCAAGACTGACCAACCAACCGACTGACTACTAAAAAGTGAACAGTGGAATACTAGAGGGGGTGGGAGTCGGTTTTTTTCTTTGGCTCATCATCCTTTCCTAATAACCCCTGCAAACAAAAGGAAACGAACATTGGAAAGGAGTGTGGAATTTTCATTGAGTCTTTTCCAATCCCACCCCCACCTACCACCCTCTTTTTTTTTTTTTGACTTCTACCGTTGGTTGTTGGTGCACAAGAAAAAACCGTGCATGTGTGTTTCTGTGGTCACCTGTACTATGGAGACCTGGGTAAGGTGTCTAGCAGGAGAATCAACTGTCGGATTCCAAGGACAAGAAGGAGAAGAGGAGCCGACAGCAAGAAGCAAGCAAGGGAGCACTGCTGCTTTGGGAGCCTGACTGGATTCCTTTCTACAGTCTTTTTCCCTTTTTTTTTCCTCTCAGCATTACGGAGAAAAAAAACACTCACAAAAGGCCTTCGAACCTTTCACTTTGGATGTATGGATTTACAAAAGGGCTCATCTTGGTTAAGCTCTTTGGCATTGATACCTATTTTGACAGGGCAAATATAAAAAGGTTTTCTTTGCTGCTCTTGGATATACATACATCTGATGAGAAAACCACATCTCATGTGTGATTGCAAAAAGGAGGGAAGCTTTTTATCTCAGTTCAAGGACCTGTAATAATAACTTGAGGTAGGTGTCTAGTGTTTCAACCCCTCTTTGCATTAATTTGTAACACCCTACTCCTCCCGGTCTTGTAATACTATTTTTGGTTGCTTAATTTACCATCATGTCCCTCTCATACACGATTCAGAAAAGCCAGCCCTCTCTACCCTCCCCTGTCTTTCTGACCATGACACTTCATGGAAATATCAGCACCATTTAAGTAAGGATAGGTCAAGCCCTCTTGCCTCCACAGCAAGCACCCAAACCCGCTCTCCTCCCTTGTCCTATCCAGTTCCCTTATCCTTTTTGCTCTGGTCTCCTTATCAGTACTACTGGCCATCCAGCTACTTTCCCAGCCCCAAACACTTGTCCCAAACATCCCCATCCTCCCCCCCCAGATGATGCTGAATTATGAACGTGCCACATCATGAGTCTCCTGGGGCGGGTAGCTGTGCATCGTGCCAGGAAAGCCGCCCTGCTCTGTTTAGTCTTCCTGATGGCGCGAGCGTGGAGCAGCGCCTCCCCGGCCTTGGCGGGGGCGGCGGTGTCTCAGGGACCCCAGGGCTGTCCACCGCAGTGTTCCTGCAGTAATCAGCAAGGGAAAGTGGTGTGCACCCGACGGGGCCTGACCCGCGTGCCCCCTGGGATTCCTGCCAATACGCGGCACCTCAATCTAATGGAAAACGCCATTGAGGCGGTGCAGGCTGACTCGTTCCGCCATCTGCACCACCTTGAGGTGCTCCAGCTTGGGCGAAATGCCATACGGCAGATTGAGGTGGGCGCGTTTAATGGACTGACCAGCCTCAACACATTGGAGCTGTTTGACAACCGGTTGACAGTGGTGCCCAGTGGGGCCTTTGAGTATCTGTCTAAACTAAGAGAACTGTGGTTGAGGAACAACCCCATTGAGAGTATTCCCTCCTATGCCTTCAACCGAGTGCCCTCACTCATGCGACTGGACCTGGGAGAATTAAGAAAACTTGAGTACATCTCAGAAGGAGCTTTTGAGGGCCTACAAAACCTGAAGTACCTCAACCTTGGAATGTGCAACATAAGGGGTGATATGCCAAACTTGAGTCCCCTGAAGGGCCTGGAGGAGCTTGAGATCTCAGAAAATTTATTCCCAGTGATAAAGCCAGGCTCATTCAAAGGTCTACGTTCGCTCAAAAAGCTATGGGTGATGAACTCACAAATTACACTCATAGAACGCAATGCATTTGATGATCTATCTTCACTGGTGGAGCTAAATCTTGCCCATAACAATCTGAGTGCTGTACCACATGATCTGTTCTCCCCACTCAAGTACCTGGTGGAGCTCCACCTCCATCACAACCCTTGGGACTGTGGCTGTGAGGCTGTATGGTTAGCACGCTGGCTAAGAGAATACATCCCTACCAACTCTACTTGCTGTGGACGTTGTCACTCACCTGCCACCATGAGAGGACGACAGCTAGTTGAGGTGGATCAAGGTGAGGGTGCTGCAGTTCAGTGTTCTGCACCGTTTATTGCTGATGCACCACGGGACTTAAACATCTCAGCAGGGAGAGTGGCTGAACTTCGTTGCCACACAGCACCAATGTCATCAGTGCGCTGGCTCCTACCCAATGGGACTATTCTGACACATGCCTCTGGTCACCCCAGAATATCAGTCCTCAATGACGGTACCCTTAATTTCTCAAACGTCCTGGCAACAGATACAGGCACATACACTTGCATGGTGTCCAATGCAGCTGGGAACTCTAATGCCTCGGCTTACCTCAATGTGAGTGCAGCTGAACTCAACACATCAAACTTGAGTTACTTCACCACAGTGACGGTGGAGGTCTTGGGTCCAACTACTGAGATGTCGAAACCTAAGACCACCACAACCACAGCTGCAGGTGCTGGGGTGGCTGGAGGAGGGGGAGTAGGCCTAGGGACAACAACTACAACTGCCTCTCCTTCAGTCTTTCAGCCAGTCTTCATCTCAACACCAACTGTGCTGCTGCAAAACACTGACAGTCCACCAAGTGCGGCTAAGCCATCTGTGGTGCCAGGACTCCGAGGTGCCACTGGTAAGCCAGGCAAATCTGGCCCTAGCCTGGATGAAGTGATGAAGACCACCAAGATTATAATAGGCTGTTTTGTGGCAGTGACACTGCTGGCTGCAGTCATGCTAATAGCCTTCTACAAGTTGAGAAAGCGCCACCAACAGAGAAGCACAGTGGCAGCTGCTCGTACCGTCGAAATTATTCAGGTGGATGAAGAGGATCTTCCACCTCCAGCATCTGCAGCCCAAGAGTCAACTCTCACATTGCCTGAAATCCGGGACCATAATAGCATACACAAACTGGACTTTATCAGCCACAAGACAGACTACAGCTTTCATAAACCCAAGGCTGAATACAAACCCCAGCCAGATTTCACTCTACACAAGCCCAAGGCTGAATATACTACATACAAGCCAAATATGGACTTCAGCAGCCACAAATCCATGGCAGAATACAGCACACACAAATCGACACCAGATTTTAGCCTTCACAGAACAAAGCCTGACTGCAGCCCATTTAGACCGGATTATAACACTCACAAACCTAAATCAGAATACAGTCCATTTAAACCAGACTTTGGAACTCACCCAAAGATTAAAGCAGACTACAGCCCTTTCAAACCAGATTACAGTACTCATCCAAGGCAAAGAACCGACTTCAGCCCCTTTAAACGAGACTACAACACCCAACCAAAGCCGAAACATGACTACAGTCCATTAAAGTCAGACTACAACACACAACACAAACCTAAAGCTGAATACAGTCCATTCAAGCCTGACTTTGGCACCCATCCAAGACCTAAACCTGATTATAGCCCATTCAAGCCTGGCTTCAGCACTCAGCCTAAACCCAAAATGGACTACAACTCCCAGAGACCTAGAACGGATATTACCTACAAAACCAAGGACCATTATACCCCCCATAAGACTGCACCTGATTACAGCGCCTTCAAGACAGACTTCAGCCCCCACAAAGTGGATTACAGCGCCTTTAAGTCTGACTTTAGTCCACACACTCAGAGACCTACACTTGATTACAGTCCTCATAAAATGGACTACAGCCCCCATAAAGTGGACTACAGTACTTTAAGGCCTAAATATAACACATATAAACCAACCGGACATGGAGCTAAATGGACAGACAACAATGTTGGGAACTCTTTGCCTCGAACCCTCCCCAGTGCCATCACAGCAATGGCTGAGCCCTTTGTCATAAAAACTCACACCAAGGAGAAGGTACAAGAGACTCAGATTTAAAAAACATCCCTCACCCTTAAGGCTCTCACTCTTTTCCCCATGCCCCCAACTCCCACACACCCCTGGTCCACTTCCCTTTCTTTCTTCATTAAAATCATGCAATAGATGCACAACAAAAACAAAAGGAAAAAAAAAAGGAAAAGAGGACAGAAACTACTTTTTTGTACAGAGTGCAAACTTTAAAAGACTGATGATTTATTGTTGTACATGCTTATAAATAAATATATATATGGACATATTGAAACTACCATGGGTTGGTGATAGAGAAACATATATTAAAAAGAAATTGAAACTATTTTCTAACTTGTAAATTCTATTTAAACAATGAGTTGTTTAGGATGCTGTCTTGACTTTGACAAATGAGGGTAGTCTTGTTATAAAAAGGGGCATTCTGTGTGATTTTTACACCGTGCTACAGAGAATGCAGTGATAAGAAAAAATATTTATACAGAGCAGACTTTCTTTAACAAAAAAACTCCCAAAAAACAAACAAACAAACAAAAAAAACCTGGAAAAAAAGGTCGGTGTTGATCTTTACAGGTTTATCTTGTAAAAGCACCAAGAATTTGTACTGTGCCAAATGTTATAAATGCAATAAAAAGGCTTTTTGGAAGAAAAAAAAAAGGAAATATTAGCGAGATATGTTTTTTTTTCCCCCCTTTCTTTTCTTTTCGTGGCGTATACTGTAACGATCAGCCAAATGCTTTAGACACTGCAGTAAGATGCTGCAGCTATACTTTAACCCTAAGTGTGCTGAATGACTCAGGAAGAATGAATCATAGTGCAGAATTTCTGTTTTACAAATCGCTCCATACCTCCCATTATATTCTGTATATAACAAGTTTTTATTTTATGTTATCAATGAGTGTTGTGGTGCTAAATTCATTTATGTCAAAAGCATGCATTTAAGTTATAATTAAGCTTTAAGAGATTCTTAAAAAAGGACAGCTGTTACAAACATCTACTGTTAATTGAGATGCTTATTATATAATGCATTGAGGCATGCAAGCCCCGTGTTACCCTGGCCATTTCAAATATTACAAAGTAGTCGTATTTATCATGAATCTAATGAGGGGAAAAGGTGATAAATTGAGGAGAAATTCTGTTTGGCTGTTTAGACTGTCTTGCCAAAAAATATTGTGCCTCATTTCATTTTTCATTATATGTCCAGCTGTTGGGCCTTCATTAATCAGAATAAGGGCTTTTCACAGTGACAAATGTGTTCAGGTGTTGCCGTTAACTGCTTTTATTCCCCCTCATTTTCCTTCAATCTTAGAAAATATTAACATTCTTAATCAAATTATAACTCAGAGGTATAACTAAAGAAGGAAGATGTATGTCAGCATAAATGATGGTTAGTAGTCAGTGGTGCTTCTTTTTTGTTTTTTTAAACAAATACGCAAGACTGAAGATTTGCCAACACTGCTGCTATTATGTCTTAAGCTCATATTTGGCACCAATATTTGAAACAGATCATCTTGACTGGAGTGGTGATCATTTAAGAGATATTTCTGAAATGAGTACTGGAGAATAATCAGTATGGGAATGTCTGTTTCGGCTGTAATCCTCAAATAAGCAGACACTCTGTTCTTACAGACCTCTAGAAAGCAAACATCCAGAAAAGCTAATAAACAACCAATAATCAGTCTGAGATCCATGCAACGATCAGATTCACTTTCACAGGTGTGAGCAGGCAGCCCAAGCCTTCGTCTTAATACCAGTTTACATAAGCTGTTCAAAGTTTAGCAAATCAAGAGATGGTTCAGAAGAGAACCTGCGAGGGAAACAAGAAAAATAATGATTTTGACATTCAGAGAGAAGGAAGGAGACTTACTGACATGGCCCATTACAGAGTGTGTAGTCGTTAGCAGAGATGGTTATGTACTTAAACATGTAGTGGAGGATGACAGAAGAGGGGAATGATGTGTGTTTGTCATTGATTTTTAAATGACAAGAGAAGTGAGATGGTTAAATGAAGGAAGAGAAGGGGATGAATGTACTGTGCTAAAGATTTGCCCTTTTTTTTAACAATTAGCTGTTTGAGGGTATGTCTTGAGCTTGGAAACATCAAATGTAAAGTAAGACTATGTTGTGCACTTCACATCTAGGATAGATGTATTAAGTAGAGATTTGTAGACTAAAAAGGGGGAGGGATAGATTTTTTTTTTTTCTGGGGAAAAAAAAATTAGAGGCTGCATGCTGTGAGTGTAAGCAATCTTAGAAAATATTTTTTTCTGTAAAGTCAAGAGAACTGACAAAGAAAGGCTATAGCCAGATAATAGGTTTTTTTCGCATTATCAAGAGCTTATGAAAGAATCAGCGTAGTGTCATTATTCCAAAAACAAGATTCTACTATCCTCTAACAACCAACATCTAATTGGGGTAAAAATAACCTACTGCAGTGTACCGTGAGAAGCCAGAACTGGTCATTAATGAAAAAAAAAATAAATAAGACATGATCAAATCAACCCACAGCTCGAGCCGTCCTCTCAGTCCTGCAGTGTGTTCACGAGTGAGAATTTCCTGCAGTTCCAGCAGAGAACGAACTAGATAGATCAGACATTACAGTCAGTCTGCGTTTGTCCATATGCGTGTTTGTATGTGACAACGTTTGTGTGAATCGAGCTACATAAAACAAGGAAGGCTTATAGTAGGAGCTCCACATTGAGCAGTACATAAAAAAACATGGAAAAGGGTCTGGAGGGAGCACTAAAAATTACAGAAAATTGATGATAATCAGTCCAGTAATAATCATAAACATGACCATTTAATGTTTTACTGACCACTTGTCATCATATGGTATATTTTTGTCTCCCACTTTTTTTGTGACTCTTTTGATGACACAGCTAAAGTGTTTAATTTTGTAATGTGACACGTGAGAGGAATGTCCAAGTTCGCATAATCAGGTTTGATGTTTCTAGGTGACAGATGGATTTACTTTGTAAAAACATGCATGAATCTTCTTATGCATTAAGCTGTGTTATGACATCAGCATAGTGGTTCTGTATCACATTTCATATACCTCAGAGATGCAGCAGGGTCTTAAGCTACAGTATTGCTACAGTATACTAGTCAGTAGTCAAGGATGTTGTGCTATTTTATCACATATTCAAGCTGCACTGTGCTATAAAAAGCTCTGTCATCCTAATCGGTCAAAATGGCTACAGTGTCATCAATCAGCCAATCAGCTAGCCAGCTACATGAGAACCCCTTTCCATGGGAAACACTCCTCTCCATCCTTTCCTCCTCAACATAATTTTTTCTGTCTCTGTGCTTCATTAGCAATCATGAAGCCACTGGAAAGAGGAAGCACGGCAAGATGGACCTATTTAACCACAGCTCACAAAGCTGCAGGGGGGTGGAGGGAGGGTGGGCAGATTGGAGTTAGACGACAACGATGAGGCGGCATCATAACTGAGATGTAAGTGAGAAAATATAAGAGGATGAAAGATCACTAGAAAGTTGTTTGGGCATTAGAAATTTAGCTAAATTTGAAAGGCAATAATGTTCAAACAAAGAGGGGGGAGTGTAAGAAGCTGAGATAAATAAAAAATAAAATTGGATGAATGTGCTGTACGGAGCAGAAGAAATAGGTAAGGAAAAAAAACACCATGTCAGGTAAAGAGGTGCTAATTATAGGAAAATGGGGTCACATGGGAAATGTATGTAGGGTGGGAGAAGACGCACAATATAAAAAGAAAGCAGAGGAAAACCGCTTCCATTTAATGACATGAAGAGGAGTTAGAGCTTCCAAAAGAAGGAAAGGCAGCGCAGTGAGAGTGAAGAGCAGCAAAAGCACTTGGGGAAAGGACAAAGCAGAGCAAATGTGATGCAAGAGTGCCAGCTACAGATGGATCGGGGGATATATAGCTTGGCTGCTGTGGCTCTTACATGATTGGTGAACGGCCTGGACTGCACCATGAGAAGTGGTGGTGGGGGTATTAGGGGCATACATAGAGTGCAGCAAATAAGAAGTGCTGATACAAGAAATGGACTGGACCACTGGGGGTACTTAAGAAAGTTAGATTGTGGAATTTACCGGCAGAGAGCTTAGAACAAATGGAGCTGTGTGGACAACAGAGAGCAACCATGTGTACGCAAAGGTCAATGCCCTTGAACAAACACCCCCCCCCTTCAATTTAAGGCAAGGGCTCATTTTCAACTTAGAGGGGACATTTTAAAACCCAATTATTTTGATCCAATCTCTTAATTAGGTTTTTTCCCCTCATGTTAATGAAAAGCACTACGGTCCATAAGATAGCTATAATCAAATATTATTCCATTAAAATGACCTAGACCAGTAGGCATTATTCTAAATTGCATCAGCCTTTTATCAACTAAATCCTCAATAATGTAACAGCCAATTACAATGTTCACTTTAATAACATTTACTTTTAACAAAGTGGGAATATTGTACCGTTTTAATCAGCAGGTTCTTAAACGACACGCTTCTTGTGATTGATTTCAGGGAAACTTGTAAGGTAAACGAATTACAAGTTACAAAGCTTGCTGGCAAATAAAAATTCTCCAGTGATAACAGGAACTATAAGCATTGTAGGTCTAGTTTATGTGACGGATGAGCGCTATGCTGTGCAAAGCTTTTGTGTGCACACTAGTCACTGTGCTAGTGGAACAGAGAGGAAGCTATTCTAAGCAGGCCTGTAAGCATGCTGCCCTGTGACTCAACGTGAGTCAGGGCCGAGGAGTCGTTTGGTCCCAATGTCGGGGACAGAGCCAACGGTGGAGATGGCACACAAGAGAAAATTGACAGAGGTAGAAAAAGAGGTTACTACTACACATCCTTTGTTTAATATGCTAATAAACAAACTGAATAATCACCTAAAGATGGTTAAGATGAAGATGCTGTTGGAGGATTATGGGATTAATTGGACTGACTGTGTAAAAATGAACGCAAATAACCAGATTTTGTAACCAGTTAATAGTGTGATTTGTTGCTATGGAGGTCAGTTGAGGCAGAGGAAAAGTTTCACCGAAAGAAACTGCTGGCGACGATCCCAGAGCTGCCGAGGTTTTAAGTTCTTTTTCTTGTTGTTGTTCTTTTGGCCAGAAGAGCAGCATGTCTGCGTTTAAATGCTCACAGATTTTGTAGCTAAAACTGAATCGCAGGTGTTGTGCGACCTATTTTCACCGTGAGGAGAACCACTCAAGTGTGTTACTCCCTGTGAGACAGGAGTTTATTGCCCTTTTGGTGGGTGAAAAACATCCCTGTGTTTTCTTAGCAGCCACAGACGATGGAGCCTTACTTTTATGATCTCGTCCGATGGCAGAGGCCGAGGTGTGTGTGCCTGCGTGTAGTAAATCAGGTCCACGGAGAACACCAAACAGGGGGCCGAGACATGCGAGGTGGGGTATGTTGAGGTTTTTGTGCGTGTACAAACACAAATAAAGACATAAAGGTGCTTGCACACACACACACACACACACACACACACACACACACACATTGAGGGAAAATTGAAGCCACTGACCATTAATTTAACTGCTTTTGTTGAGATTTATGTCCCAAGGAGAAATCATGCTCAGAAGCACAGCATCATTGAAGATGTGTGTGTAGACTGCACAACCAGACCCTGTTTCTAGTCTCCATGGTAGCCAAATATGTTTCCATGTAAATGGAAGTTCAAAAAATTTAAATAAAGCTCATACACAATGTAGTAAGAAAATCTTTGCTTTTATACTGCATGTGCAAAGTAAGGAAGGAAACGAGGACTATTTTAATCTTCCATGCCATGAGCAAGGCGAGTTTGAGGGTTACAGAGAGCAGACTGGGAATTCTTTTTTTTTTTTATTTCTTCCTCAAGGATGACAATGAGCATTTGGGCGTAGACATTTTGGTGATTGTGAAAGGCCAGAATTGGGGATACAAAATGGCCTCCTGTACTGATGAAGACAGTGAGAGGAGGGAAAAGGAGAAAACTCAGGTGGACAGAGAGGGCAACTCTTCTGTGCCAACCTGAATTTGTACATCAGAGGACAGCAGTGTCATATGGTCGAGTAGAATGTGGAGCAAAAAACTGGGAAAGAAAAAGAAACTGAGAAAAATGGAGACATGGGCAAAGATATGGAACCAAAGGGTAATACAAGTGGAAAAGAGACAGGAGAAGTGGAAATGAGATTGCAGCAGATAAGACGTATCTGACACTTCAGGAAAAGCACAGGTATCATTTTGTAGTAGCTGCAAGATCATGAATTTGCACTGGTGTGGACTTCGAGATAACAAGCAGTGTACTAATGTCAAAGACTTTGCTGAGAAAATGTGCACAGCTGAGCAAAGAACTGCAAATGAAAGCAACGTCAAGATGAAAGCTCTGAAGAGCTGCGTACAGCATCCGCGGGGCTGAATCGCTGTTTTCATGTGGCGGCAAAATTATTCAGTTGGTGCAGCAAACTGCTGTGAGTGTTTAAATCTGTGTGTGTGTGTGTGTGGTTGAGTCAGCTGTGATCTTTAAAGATCAAACAAATCGATAGCCAACCTCTGTTTGGAGTGGATAACTGAAGTCTTGCTGCATTGTAGGAAATTAGGTCTTTTTTTCCTTCCTCTCTCTCAACTGCAAATTGAGCTTTCATGGTATGGCAGGGGGGTTGAAAATTTGCCAGGATTAATTATCATCTCAATTTAGCTAGAATAAAATGCTGATGCATTTCCAGTATACTCCAAAAAGAAAAGGAAATGAGCCCAAACTAAAGAAAAAACAAAAAACAAAACAGGAAGTGGATTTGTTAGAGATCCAATGAAGCAGCACTTAGTTCACCAACTTTCTTTGGACTTTAGCTTTAATGTAAAGAGGAAAATACGAATGCTTGATGTTTTTGTATCTGTTACAGGGATACCTTACTATCCAAAATCTTGTGATTTGATCAGATCAGAGAGAAGTTGATCCATTGTGAGACTGGCTGAAATGCATGTGAATGTGTTTGTGTAGGAGACTTCTGGCACAGTTACCTCAAGTCGAATGCCACCATCCTCATCAGCCTGGCTCATATAAGCAAACCTGTACAATTGGATGCCAGTAATTAGACAAAGTTTTGCTGCTTTATTCCCCCCACTCTAGTTCCTCAGTTCTGCCAATCAAACAACCAGAAACTGAAGCATATGCGCATACTTGGTTGTGTTTGTCAATTAATTATGTGTTATGGATGCTGCAAAAATTAATACAAAGTTAAGTTGAGAACCAAAGCACTAAGAATGTAAACGAATGAAAGCAGAATAAAACAGAAATAGTAGAAAAAGGTTATGACTGAGGAGAGGGAAGGAGAGATAGAGGAAGCTCAGGGTAGGAGAGACTTGGCAAGCCTTCATTCTCCCACTGTTGGCAGCAGAGGCGCAAACTGTTTGCTCACAGCAGTACATGCATCTATTAGTATTGTTCCAGGAGATAATAACTGCATGTGTGCAAATTTCTGCGGATGTGCGTGTTAGAGTGTCTGTTCTATGGTGAAAGGTGCAAACAAGTTGCAGGGGAGGTGGCAGACGAAATGATACGTAGCAACAGAAAATGTTTGTGGAAGCCAGCATTTGTCTGTCTGTGGGTGTGTCGCACTACTGAGCTAAATGTCAGCCCAACAGGAGGCACAGTGCTAACAAGACCACCGCCTTAACTACAGCATACAAAATGAAAGCAGAAGAGAGCTATTAAAACCTAGTTAGTTGCTAACAAAAAAATCTTTATCCTGGCTTCCATTTGTTAATGTTTAGGATAGTAGTTTCATTAAAAGACTAAACAACATAAATATCAGGGTTCAAGACTAACTTGTTGAATTGGTTGCACTGGTGTGCCTAACTTTAAAGTGTTGCTTTCAGCCCCTAGCTTCACTACAAGGGTTGTGTTTGATGGAGGCTGCTCTTGTTTGTATTCACAGCAAAAACAGATGCAACTTTATCATTTTGTCCACAGCACTGTAGCATTAAATTTCTTATTTTTTTAGAGTTTCTGCCAGCCTCTTTGCCTATGCTGAATTTCCTGGGTCAGGCTTGAGCCCCATATGTTACAGTCTAGCAGTCAAAATGCATTTGACTCATCTAGATGTTCTTGTTCATTTGGTTCAGGAACCATGAAAAACTCAAAATGGGTGGGGATAACAGACTCCACAATATTCCTCATCTTCTAATTGATTCCAGTTTCATTGTCAAATTTTGTGATTCTGTTGATGAATCATAGATGCATTTGCTGCATCTGGAGTCATGGCAGCTGTCAATATGAGAGTGAATGCAAAGTTTTTCTCTAGTTGGTTCCCTGTTTCTATGATGTAATATTTACCCTCAATAGAGAGGAGACATTGCCTCCATATTTCACCTCTTTAATGTCCTAACCTCTACCAAACTGCAAATCAAGTAACAAAACGTGCCATAGAATAAAGTAGACCAACATGCATCACTGATTTTCAGGCAAGTAGAATCATTTTATTAAAACAAATGGCAGCCAACACATTTCAAGAAAGCACAGCTCTCTGACCAGCCTTGCTTAGAAGTTCCCAGCAAACACGCCAACACATTCGGAGAGAATCAACTAGCACAGTGGTTTGAAGGAACTACATTTCTATAGTTATTCCTTCACACATACACGGCTTCTTGCATTTCGCCCACTTTTGCCATTAGCTTTATCTGTCCACATTCAAAGCCAAGAGCCGAATCCCAGGTTATTTTTCTGAATAGATTTTGCGAGGCTTGTTCTTCCCTTTATGCCCCCGACTGTCCTCTGGGAAACATAGGCAAAGGGAGAAAAAAGGAAGGCGAGGAGATGCCGATCGCTGACACAGCTAGTGAGATAGCCTCTCTCTTGTTAAGGGATATAAAGAAAAGGAATGAGAGGTGAGGTAGATGGAAGGAGATGCTGAGATGGGGATAAGAGTGGAGGAGTGAGGACGTTATGCTGGGGTAAGCTGGTGAAGGATTACTGCCTCAAATCTCTCCACTTTTTAGCCTTTATTTTGTGCTTATTTATCCAGATCTTTGAAGCTGCAGAATATTCCTTATTGTCACAGGTACACACACATACATGTGTGCACAGAAAAAGTCAGGCGGGCGGAGGGTTAAAAGGACGTGGAGATGTGAGGACGATGCAGGTATGCCCTCCGTGCAGCAGAGGCCAGGCATTGACAACTCAATAGAGGAGCGAGTGACAGCAGATGGACATGAAACACAGAGACGAACATGAAGACGCTGCGGAAAAGCGACCGAGTGAGGGCGGCCTGGATGAACAGCAGTGTGAATATGTTTGTGTGTTGGGGTCTTCAATGAAATTGTGCAGAAAAGGAAAAACGACAGGAAGCATCGGAGGAAAGGCACAGAGACTGACTCTTTATGATGACAGCTGGCTTTATTGTGTGCATGTGCACAGAGCTAAATGTGACTGCCGTACAATTTAACCCTTCAGCCAAGACAACATCGGTGTGAGGCAACTGCTGCGTTGTCAAGGGAACTATTAGCAGAAGGGCCCATGTCTGTTTTGTCCTTGGTTCTTAGTCTTAAACACCCCTACATATGACTGTTGATGCTGACTGTGAAGCAACAATATACTACTGCAGTCGACTTGATGAATGTATATGGGGGGGCGCAGAAGGAGATGAATGTGCATCTGTCTGTCAAAACTGTCACCATGTTGCGCTTTCGTGTCATAGTCATCAACAGAAAAGGCTCAATCTAAGCGTAAATAAATCATACAGGCCTGGAGCCATTTCCTCGGGTTGTCTCATCAGATTCAAATGACACATGGTGAAGGACACAGAGAATTTACTGTCTCTACAACAAGTACGCCATCGAGAGCAGGAAATCCGGTGAGGAGATGAAACTCTGGTATTCTTCCAGCAGCTGAGTTTAGGCAGACGTGGCTTAAGATTTTTGATGATGAATGTGAATAAGTGCCACTCACACACTCCTTAGTTCGAGCATTTGTGTCCAGAGGACCACCACCCGAGTAAACAGCAGCTCAGTCGGCAACACAGCAGGACATTGGGGGTTATTTGTGTTTCATTCTTATTTTTCAGGTTAAAAAAAAAATAACTGAAAGCAACAAGCAGGCAAAATTTATTAAAAGGGAAAATCGGGATAACTGAAGACAACCGTGACACGGGAGGAGAATGGAAACGTGCGCGTGGAAATAATGACATTTATTTAGTGAGGAACATAAAATGCTAATGAAGTGAATAACAACAGCAGCAAATTAAGAAAAAAGCTGTAAAAGTGAAGCTGCTTCATGAGGCAGAACAGGAGACGTAGGAGAATCGGTCGACCGCCAGAGGAACAAATCAGCTCTTAAGAAGAATAATAATAAAATAAATCACAAAAGACTGAGGCACTTTCAAACTTGCCTATCACTTGACCCTACAATTATCTCTTTGGAATCACCTTATGGCTCTAACATAATCATATCAAGTAGAAAATGTCTTTTTTGTGATAAAAACCTGTTTTTCGTTTTATAAATATATTAAAGAAGACTTAGTGAGCCAGCATGTCTGCCCTGCTGCAGTTGCCTCATTTATCTCTCCAGTCAACAATATCCTGATCACATCCATAATCTTAGTTGGACAAATAAACTTTTCTCGGTTCTTATTATGTCCTTTTATTTGACATATCTGGCATGGCTGCATGGTGATCAAACTAAAAGCAACTACATACCCACACACACACATATATATATATGTACACAAAGTCCTGTATTAGACAAAGACAAGCAGCGGTTTAAATGAGGGCCAAAAGGACACAAATGAGAAGATGTTACACAATCAGACCTGTAATTACATCATCTTATTAAACACAGCTGCTGGCTACCTTCACAATTCATGTCTACTTGCTTATTGTCCTTTGAAGTGACGGGTACTGCAGCATAACCAGAAGACAAAGGAGGAAAGACAGACCAAGACCATTTAAGCGCTCTTATTTTCAAGTAGGTACATAAGCAGACTCTGCCTACACCCACATAGACATGGAACTCATTTAATTTGAGATTTTTACTAAATAAGACATTTAAAAACAGCAAAGAAAACACTGCAGGCAGACGTATAAATAATATACAGATTTTGTTGGAAAAGCGATTTCATGTAGATATTTTCACTGTTGGTGGGGTGTGCGCATGCAGGTTAAGAGAGATGTGAGGCGTTGGTGTCATCAGTTAAGGAAAGATACACATAAGACCCTTTTTTTTTA
>JBAMHW010000026.1:20316182-20335646 GCA_037177495.1 Rhadinocentrus ornatus | reverse complement strand
GGGGGGGGGGGCGCCCACACAAAACACCCAAATGATGTTTTGTGGAAGAAAAAATAAACATTCTGCACTAGTCAAAACAAAACATCAGCCATCCACTTCTGATTTATGACACACTGTGTCCCATCCATTTACCAATTAGTGACTCTGTTTATGTCTTGTTGACCAATCAAGAAATGATTTTCTCATGTTGTTGCCTTTTCTGCAAGCAGCTGAATCCGAGTTTAATGCACTCCTCCAGCCACGTTAGGCCAATCGAGCTCCTAAAGATCAGCCGGACTTGACTAAAACAAAAAAAAAATTTGTTTATTGATGCAACTCATCATTATCCCTACTAGTTAATAAGAAGGTGCTTCTTAACATTCCCAGAGTTTTCTTCTGGCTTGCTTGAAAACTTAATGAAAGCTAAGGGAAGAATGCCCCTTTACAAAGCTTTTAAATATATATATTAAAAAGACGTAAAATTTAGATGGAGTGGCATAAAAAGTGGAAACAAAAGGGGAAGAAAAGCTGCAAAGAGGGATTCCTACAAAAAACAAAAAAAAGAGTGCAGTGAGAAAGCAAAATGCATAAAGAGAATTAAACTACCCCAATGTGGTAAAACACTGCAGTGCCCTTCATGTACAGAAAAAAGGCTAAAGAGGATACAGTTGGCCTCAAAAGTACAGTGTGTGCCTGCATCTTTGCCTTGTTTGCAGAGTATGCTTACCGGATGGACGTTGAAGTTGCAATCCCGTCACAAACACACACACACACGTGTGTGCTTTAAAACACAAGGTCACTTTCTAAAAAAAAATTGTGGCAATAAAGCGGTAGGCAGGTTTCTCCCTTTCTCTCATCTCTCCATCTCCTTTCATGTCCATCTATCTCTCCGTTACTGCGATGGTGTGAATGTGTTTATGTGGGCCACTCATTTCACCTTCAGCCTATAATTCACTACTTTCAAGGAGCAAAGCAACCCAACGGTGTAACCCATACAAAACAGACTGTAGGTTCAAACTGCTGCAGAAACCAAAAGGACGAACTCCACCTGCAACACCAGTTAGTCTAAATGTGTGAACAAGTACCCAAGCGCAACGGCTGTTAATGGCATTATGCTCCTAATGTGCTTTCAAGGTCAGCCTTTAAATTAGAGATAAAGCCTCTACTTAAATTGCAAACTTGCCACTTGTCCTGCAGCTGCTGTTTTATTCCACTGAGCAACACGAGCAGCATTAACGCAGACGCAATTACAGCTCGGTGGTGACACGCGGCCAGGACGGATTCAAAAGAGGATGGATGGCTAAATGGATCGAACAGAAAAAGGTGCATAATTGAAACACTCAGAGTACCTTTGAGCACCTCTCAGGTTTGTTTCAACGTTAAACCGATTGAAGTGGGACCGTCTAGGAGGCTCGATTGACAACTGTGCTGCAAAGATTTACCATTTTTAATATCCTCATCTGCCAGTGAGGATTGATTTTACTGTTGCTACTCCAATGCGACCATTAAACGCCCCATCGGGGTCACATATTACTATTAGATAAAGAACATTTGTTTGTTGCCATTTTTGGCATCAACGTTGCATATGATGGTATAAATTATTCAGTTCTGCATGGATGGATATAATCCAAACTAGTCTTGATGTTTGCCTCATGCTACACTTATGAATGGATGCGGACAGATCTTGACTGTAGCTGTAAAGCAGCAGTGATCTGGATAAGGAGCCGTCTTCTGCACTCGTGGTTTGTTTAACTACACGTGATCGGAAGGAGAAAAGAAAAAAGGAAAAGGGGGACCGGAGGGGCTAGTTCAGTCTCCACCGTCTGTCTCTCTGACCAGGAAACCACACCATGCATTATTCATTATGTCTACTCATTCTCTCTGTCTCACTCACATACATACAAACAAACACACACATGCATATGTTTGTGTGTGTGTGGCGGAGTACGTGATGGGAAAAACAAGTTGAGAAGATACAAAACCAAAGCTGGAAGAAAACGGGATGAGAGTGAAGGAGAAATGAAGTGACGTGGTCAGAGACTGTGAGATCCAGCACTTGTGTAATCGACCTCATGCCAAAATAATTCAAGCTTGATCTGAAATCAATGCCGAAGCATAGAAGTGGAGAAAAAAAAATCAGATGCTTTCCTTCAGCCAAAAAGAGGGCCATATACATATAAGACACATTTCTGTGTTCATAAAGAAATCTAAATACATTGATCCGAGCTGCGGTGGCCACCGATTTGCAGAGAAAGAACAGACATGTAACACTTCATCTATCCAACTGCCACAGTGTGGCCAGTTTTATTTGTGGCAGTGGTTTAATAAGGATTACCACACACATTCTTAAAGTAAAATCCTTTTGACACCACAAAGGCATTGGATTTATTAGCATTTAATTAAAAAGCTCACCAAGAACAGTTATTAAGACAGAAAGATCAGGAAGCGGGCCGTAGCGAGGCATCTGTGATGCCACACTGGCACTGTGACTCATCAATGCTCCACAACGCAGCCTCCTGTAGATCTGAAGGCAGCCTGTTCCAGCCTCTCCCAATGGCAGCCTGGTGCATTCAGATTTCATCTCACAAGGTAGGCAACAGGATAGCAAGGGATCCCTTTTAGGATTTTTAGGTTTAAGATGCCATGAAAACACTATAGAGATATGGTAAGATAGTGTGTTTCTTTACACCCCATTGATTCTTGAAATCAGGGTTAAATACTTTGATAAATCAAAGTATTTCTACTGAAATCATATTTATCTGACAATAACCTGTCGGTTTGACAGAAAAATGAAGGATGTGAGTATCAGAAATGAAGGATGTGAGTATCAGAGTGTCTTTGTGCATATTCTTGTCTTTATTTCTATGTTAAGGTAAATATTAAAGAATATGAATGGGCAGTTCTGGCAGTGAAGACAGAGGCTGAATGAGACCAATAAAACTAAAAGAACATGAAGGCAGAAGAGTATGGCACAAATGACAGTCCACTTAGCTCTCTCGCATCACTTCTCAAACAATTTTACTTCCACTTTCCATTAGGGCTGGGCAATATGGCCCAAAACTGATATCCCGATTATTTTTTTGGGTTTATCCAAATTCACGATATACATCCCGATGTTTAAAGATCTCCTCTAAAACACTGTAAATATTGAATTCAAGATTAATATGCATAAAGACACCAGTACGATTTAAGTAAACTCAGTGAAATTTATCTTTATTGTGATTTTTTTTTACTTTTAACAAACTTATTTTTTTTTCACCAGAACCCTACACTCATACACTGAAATAAACCCAGCTATTATATTAGAGGGGTGCCCCAACCTCCCAACAGCAACTCTAACCAAAGCTAGAAGACCAACTTTATTTTATTTTCTATAATTACTCAATTAATATCTGATACATTTTTTTATATTAAAATATTCTCTTATTTTATTATTTAGGTTATTTTAATTCTGCACCAGATCACAACAAAAGCAATCTAAGGTTCCCTTTCCTGTAGAACAGGTTTATATATTTTCCTTTTATTATAAAAACAAAACCGCCTGGTTAAATTTATTGAATTCTCATGTTGACATGTAATTACATCGCGTCATGTCTGTACATGTACACGTGATACAGGCATTTTATATATCGCTCGTAAAACGTTTTGGGATACAAGGAGTATCTCCCATACATCGCCCAGCCCTACTTTCCATTCTTCTGAATTCCTCACTACAGGAACCTTCATCTCAGAGAAAAAAACCCACATGCGGCTGCATTTGAGAACAAAATAGTAAAACACATGCAAACTGTTAAACCAATGCTGAATATAATTCTATTAAAGGAAGACAATGTTCAACCCTTACAGCAGAAATATGTGCACGTTTTTTTTAATGGCTCCAAACTTTCTAGAATGATGCCAGCATCACACCGAGATCTCAGCTGGAATCCCATTCATTAGGTGTGCAGTACTCTAATGAGGCGCTGGGAATAGTTTTAAATATTGCTTCACTAACTTGTGTCTTATTAGGACTACCGACTCATTCTAGATAAACATGTCAATGCGGTAAAAACTCCTCTGTTCGCCTCCCTCCTGGCTAAACGGTGCTTTTGAAGTTGCCACCCAAAAGCAGGAGGAAAATTCAACACAGAGGCTCAGTGACAGACTATGATTGGATGTTTCTCGTTCTCTTTTGTCAATGGAAGGTGGGAGGTGAAAGAAATTGAAAGGAAGACTTCAAAAAATAAAACAAAAAGGGTGGGGAGGGAAATGTCTGGGGAGTGCTGTTTACCAATGTGTTCTCTTTTTCCCTCAGAATTCAGAGCTGCTGTTTTGGTTCCACGCTGGGAACGGGAGCAGTGTCTGTCAGAGATTAACAGTACACAGAGGAGATGGGGATGGGAAGACAGAGCGGATAAACAGAGAAGTGATTTTTAAAAAAAAGGGAGTCTGAAAGTGAAAGGAATCTTTAAAAAGCACGGAGAATGATCAGGGTGGTGAAGAAACCAGGGCCTCTCCTCTCACATTAATAATGCAAGTTAGCATCAAGAGAAATTAAAACAACAGCAGTGTAGATAGAAAATTTAGAGATATTGATGTTTAAAAAATGAGGAAGAAAGAATAAAAGACAAAAAAAGGGCAAAAAGAGGGAGAGCATAAGAGATCAGAGTGCTCATGCTAGCACCCAAACTCATCATTGGATACAAGAGGAGAAAATTTCATCATTCAGATCGGTGAGTCAACATGTCATCAGCTCTACAAAGCGCTTGAAAACTCAAAATGGCATGGCGGTGTGCTGGCGAAGGAAAACATCTCAAAAAAGCAAATGCTTCTACCAACAAAACCCAAATCAAATGTTATTCCCCTGGAGCCACCAGAGGAACGTCTTTAAAAACTTCCTGCAATCAGAAGCTATTCAGAGGTGAAGCCACGGCAGAATCACACGCTAATGAAGTTTTAATCCATATTCATGTTGGAGTGCGACACACCTTAATGATACGTTCTGGTTATACGCATGAAAGCTGGAGAGAGAGAGATGGATTGGCGGCAAGAACCGGTTCTTTCCTCCATCTTTCATCCTCTCTTCCCCTCTGCTGCCGCTAACTTGTCTCATTAGAGCTGCTGCACTTCCTCTCACCTCTTCAGTCTCTGGCCCTGTCTCAGGCAACTTTTACCTGTTTCAATTAATCCTGTCATGTGACTCTTTCAGCTGTTACTTTCTGCCTTCTGCTATGGTGTTTCTTCCTCTATTCTTTTTCTAACAGAGAAGAAAAAATGAATGAAAGTATCAATGTTTAACTGTGTCTTTATCTCTTTTAGCGCTCTGAGAGTGTTTGTGTCCATATTAATCCAAGCTGCAAGTCAGTCCAGCCAACCAGCCTCCTTCTGAGCCAGAGACTCATTATATGGCTCGGTCATGCCTGCTAACTCCCACCTACCTGTGGAAAAACTTGCTGACACCACAGTTGACTGGCCATGAAGAGAAAGTGTGAGGCGGTGTTTGTGTGTGAATAGAGGAGGCGGTTTTCTGCCCGATAATGAACTGAATCTTATTCACAATCACTTTAAAATTGTTTTTAAAGTAGATTAAAAAGTCAAAGACAAAAGCAGAATTTTAAACTTTTAGCTGCTCCAGAGCAAAGAAATGCTTAGGTTGCTGGCTGTGGGGGCAGGGAAAAGGAGACCAACCAGGGATGCAGAAGGAGAGTAAAGAACTAAAGATTAAATCAACCATGTTAAAAAAAAAAGTCAGTTTAGCATTTAGCAACCATTGAAGAAAAAAACAAAAACAAAACACAGCCGTAACATTGATGGGAAGTAGGCATAGTGCAGGTAGAGCATAAGCTCAACCTTTTCATTTTCTGCCATTTTTTTATATTTTTATTTGTCATTCATATCTGTGAACTGTGCCTAATGCGCTGAGTAGGTACTTGTGGATGGAGGCTATAGATCTGGCTGTAGCACCAGCCCTAAATGAGGAAGCCATGACACCTTAGTGATGTGGGAATAGTTTAAGCCAAGTCTCACAGCAGAATAGTAAAAAATGTATTTGCTGTTTTAACATCACCGTACGACTCTACTGGACACCGAAGCAAGGGAATTCACAGTCCACACTTGGGTTTGCAAGGATGCTGAACATAACCAACCACCCAAGCTGCAGGTAACATTTCACTTTTTATTTAAAAGAAATCACAGAACACAGCACCACAGCTGGATACGTGACTCTACGTCATCCCGTGGACAATTTTCCACTCATGGCCAATCCAGTGGTGCTTTATTCCTTCTATTTTTCTTATAAATCCACAGAATTTACCCACATTCATAACTTCTTAAGTGATGATTCTGTTTTGTTCAGTGATGCTGAAAAATGTGTTTTGGATGAAAACATCTAGAATCAAATTTCATCTCATTTCACATCTCAGTGCTCTAAGAGACATGACAGCAAAGCTTGTGCACAAGTCCTATAAATGACAACTATAAATTTGATGGTTTAAAGATCTGTACAAATAAAAACTTGTGCCAACTCAAAGCATCCTTGTCGATCTAATTCCGTGTTGTCTGCATCAATAATTTCACACTTAAGGCTCTCCTCCTACATAAACCCCCACAAACACTTCATCAACTGACCAAGGCTCCATTTCCATGACGATTAAACACCAGAGGACAGTGAAGTTAGCCACCCTTCGCAAAAAGCCCTTTAAAGCAGAGATAGGGATGCAGAAGGAGAGTAAAAGAGAGCAAAAGCAGAAGTGTGTGGCCTGGATAAGTGGTGGCAGGATTATAGCTCGTTCCATCATGGCTTTGGTCCATTCACTGCTTCTTATAAAAACCTATTAGCATGTGAATGAACAGGCGCACAGAGGATGGAGTTTTCTAAAGCCCAGGAGCACTGATCCACTATCAGGTGGGCTTTCTATAAAATGGGAATGAGCAAAGGGGGGGAGGGGTATGATGGTCAACATTTATTTATGCAAAGTGTGAGTGTGTCCGTGTTCTGATGGTGGTTTACTTTATTGCATAAAACTTTTGTCTGATATTTTGATGAGATTTGACATCACTCGAGGGACAAATACAGTACTTTAAATGCTTTAAAAAAGTTCGCCTGGGAGTAAACAATTTAATCAGCTTATTAAAGCCACTGCGCCCATTTTTGTATAAACTGTCTTGAAAATATAACAGACTGACATTAAGTTTATGTAAGAGGGGATAAACTCACTAGACATTTGAAATGGTGGGGGGGAAACTTTTTTTTTGTGTGTGTGGGGTGGATAAAAGGCGACCTTTGTTTGTACTTGATTCTTTCTAAAAACTAAAAGAGTTGATAAAAAATGATCAAATAAATGCATTTTCATCCAGAATAAAAAGCTGAAAAGCACATTTAAAGCTAAAGTTGAATAGCTGCATTTCTTGTTAAAAGGATAAACAGATTCATCTTTAGGTATCTTTAAACAAAATCACCTTGTAATTGAGGCCAGGTGAAAATTGAGTCAAGAACAGAAACAGCTGGAGTATTATCGTCCCAAGAGCTGCAACATCAATCAAGAGCTTCTGACGGGAAGTAAAATAAGAAGGATATGATGGAAGTGCAGTCCGAATGTTCTGCTTCCTTTCTTACCTCTCTCTGCAGCACCAGCTCTTTGGTGAACAGCGTGGCCTCATTGCTGAAGGGTTCGGCCACCAGCACACCCCCAGGTGTATTCCTGGAACTACGTGGACATTCAATACCTGGACAGAGAAGTCAAGGGTCAGCAAAGCTCTTTATAAAAAAAAAAAAAAAAGAACAGCAAGAGCCGCAAAATCAGTTCAACGTGATTTGGTTTTATGAGGCCTCGTGTACAGAATGAACAACAAAAATTAACCTGATGAGAGATCGTTTGGTTGGAGCCGACATTAAAATATGTGAACGATGCTGCAAACTGTTGTCTGTTTTCTGTTAATTACAAAAGTCTCCATAATAATGCTTCCAATCCAGTTATTGATCTATGGTTTAAGGCTTAATCTGTGCTTTTATCAGAATGGCCAAACCAACCCACCAGGCATTTCTTTCCAATTTAGTTACTGTAATCCTGGAGGAAAATGATATGTTGCCCACAATATTCGGACATTTTTTTATTGTCCCAAGTAGCATCATTTGGATGTGATACTGTTTTAAAAAGTTAAGCTTAGACTAAGCTGAATGATTTCAGCTAACGTGTGAGAAACCAATGGACTTGGAAGCAGTTCTGGATTCGTACTGTTTGAGCTTTTGGCGATACTTCAGGTGTTGACTTCTTTTCAATTTAGGCAGGGCATTTTGTTTCAAGTAAAAAAAATAAAAATAAAAAAAAAACTGATCAAAGCTGTGTTTGCAGCTGCATTAACTATCAACGTGACACCGACCGCAGAACAAATAACTTAAGAATGAAATTGTCTCATGGCTTCCACCTCTGTGATGAACACACTGATCTTGGTCTTCCTCCATTTCTGGGTGGAATCACAGCAGCTGCAACGGTCTAGTGCGCTCAGGTTTAATGTCCAATGAGAATCATAAAAGGAGGGTTGCAAGAACTGGAAGGTGCACCGTTCTGATTTCTGACTGTCTTCTCACTTTCAAACCTGTTCAGTCTTTTCTAAATGAGACCTGAGAAAACAGTTTGTTTATCATAAAAGAAAAAAAAGAAAAATACAGGGCCACATCAAGTAAAGCCGACTTGATTACAACCTGCACCAAGTGGATAACTAGTCATTACGAGAAGCTCCCTGAGCATACGAAGCACTTCTGAGAACCCATTTCCATTATAGAGCAGTGAAATATGCATCTGACTTTGGTAGATCTTTGAGTAATTCTTTTTAAAGCGCCCATGTAGGACTGGATAAGCCTCAGGGCAGAGATGGGGGGAAAAAGGAATAATAATAAAAAAATAAAAGAAATAAAAAAAGTAGAGATGCTGAACAGCTGTAGAATTTATACATCTTAGAATGTTAAAAAAAAATGCATTGTTATAAAGGAAAATAGGGGAAAGACGAATGCATAACAGATTTTCTGTCGTTTTAGGCAAATATGAATGATCAACTTCATGTTTGATGATCTTGGATGTATTGGTTAAGGTAGTACACACTCACTAATTGTGTATGAATAGCTTCTATTGGTCCTTTAGAAATGGATTTAGTGTTTTTATGCAGCATGTGATGCACTGTAAAACCCATGAACAAGGCAGAAATTAACATGTGCAATTTTTTTTACTAAATGTATCTCTCGGTATACAGATTCTATTATTAAGCTCAATTTCCTCATTTTCCTGCAACAAACCAACAAACAGGTTGCAGCTCTGTTTTATGCAGAGCAACCTAATGATAGTTTCAGCTGGAAGTTGAAGCCTGAAGCATGTCGCTAATAAAGCAGCGGCTCTTTCCTGGGGTCTCTCTTTCCTGTATGACTCGAGGTTTAATTTAATGAGCTTTACTGGCATGGCAGATACACCGCCTCAGGGACGACTCACAAACGCATGACAGAGAAGTAAAAAAATCTGATTTGTTGGGGCATCCTGGTGACTCAGTGGTTAGCGTGGCTGTCTTGGTGCAAGATGATCCTGGGCTTTGAATTTAACTCCTGGTTATGTTTGCATTCATTCCATTTTGCGTCAAGCTTCCTATGAATGGTTGTGCTTTTATATAACAAGCATTTGAGACATTTTGCTCAAGGAAACGCTGCTGAACTCTTTCCCTGATGTGGTGGGGTAAAGAAAAAATAAAAAAGGGAAAAGTAGTTGCAATCTATGTATATTATTGGAATTTTTTTTTTTTTAGATTAGAAAATGGAAATACACACTGTGCAAAAAGCCTTTATGCAGTAATATCTAAGATTTTCCCAAGGGCAAAGAGTTGCTTTCTTATTGGTGCTTACAAAACTTGTGGATACAACAGAGCTTTACAGAGAGAATCTAGGACATCATGTACCAGGTGAGTGTACACCTTGGTCGTTATACTAACACAGAAAAACACTGCAAAACAGATAAAACAAATTTAGCTTGCACCAACTCCAAGAATGTTATTAGAGAGGACAAGATAATCGCTTATATCACAAGAGATCAACCTACTGGAATCACCTTAGAACAGCAAGCCAGTGTCTTGAAAGACATGTCTTTTTTTTATCTTAAGTTTAGTACTTTTTGTTCCCTACATGGCTATGCCTGTCCCATTTATGACAACAAGAACAAGAATCACTGTATTCACACTGGCAGGGAAGAGAAAATGACCCCAGAAAGACGAAAGGAGGCCACAGGACAGTCAAGACATAAAAGTGTATATTTACAGCAGAGAGGTTTTAATTCAAATAGAGGCAAATTTCACTACTGCACCATGTTAGCATAATTTCTGTTTCTCCTAAGCACTCTGCAGATATATAAAAAAAGTAATCTTAAAGCATGCATGCAGTTTACCATAATACACTAATCTCATGTTCTAAAAATGTATAATACACCCATAAAGAGAAGCACAGGCAACATTATTGTCAACTTGGATTTGTTCCAGATTGTAGGTCAACTAATAGTACAGCATTTGTACAAAAGATTTACTGCAGCCATTCATCTAAAATTCAATAATACATGTAATAAAAGATTAAGCTTCCTGTGTAGCATAGATGAAGAGGAGAAGGAGGACACATCAATGACCAAGATCATCTAAAAGTATTTATAGAAGTGGTTGAGGGCTCCAGGATGAGGCTTTCACATGAGACTCAGTGGCTGCAACACTGCCAGAATCAAATAAAAACAAGACAACTAAAGAGGAATATTGACGGATACTGAATGAAGAAAAAAAAAAAGTCAAGATAGGGGGGCTTCTGGAGGGAAAAATACTGCACGATGTTAGCAAAAAAAGGAAAAAAAATGGTGTATAATTGCAAGGAGGGAGATAGGAGTTTCAGCTTGGGTTGGCCGGAACTACGATAAGGGATGGAATTGTGTTTTTCCTCAAGCATAATCCACAGAAAAGACTACTCGTGAATGTTATACACAAAAAAGTAAAGTTTAATTGTATAGCATAAAAAATACAAGGGTTGTACAGGCCCACAGGAGCAACAATTTGCAACACAGACAAAACTCTTTATGACAAAAACATGTCCAGGAGATGATCATTTCTCAAGTGGAAAGAGGAGGATTACAAATTAGAAAAGGGGTTATAATAGGACAGATGCTAACGCAATGATCGCAGATGAGAAGTCAAATGAAAATAAAGTACAAATGTAGTCAAATGTATACTGTATGCCTCTGACAATGATCTGCCTGCACTCCTGCAACTTCCTCCCTGCAGCACTTAAACCAAGCCAGGGAGCCACTTAGCACAGCCAATTTTAACCTGCGCTGAGGTACATAACTCAGCCCTGACACCAAGATAAACATCTGGGTCATACTCTAGGATATCCATCTTATCTGATCTCGGTGACAAACAAGACGTACACTGATCGTTGTGACACTGCACTACACGGCAAACAACACGCAGTGGATGCTGTTGCACAGCTGCTCCTCACGCTAGCCTCAAGTGCATGCGCTCATGTCAAACTACCATACATCACATCAATCATCAGATCTGATCTGTGAGGCACGGATCTATGACTTCTCATTTTAGACTGGCTCTGAAGACAGAACTAAAAACTGCTCGCAGTGATTTAGTTTATTTAACGCTGTTGTGTGTTTGAATCACTTCCTTATTTCCCATCGTGTAAATTGCCCCTGAGAAATGGCCCTGTGGGGAGGATGTAACATGTTACGCTGGGTTTGGGTTTGATTCCACATGCCCCCTTCAGCACAAACAATCAGTCAAACTCTGTTTATCCAACTGTAGTTAGTAATAAATTGAGACTCTCCAAAAGAAATTATGCAAAAAAACAAGCAGGGCACCGATGTAATTCACAAAAGCCGAAACTAACTAGACCCATTCATTTTCTGAAGTATAACCTTCAAAAAAGTTGGGACGCTGTGCGAAAACATGTACAGTTATTCGCATATCTCAAACATCTCATTCCCAATGAAACTGATATTTTACCATTTAATGGAAAATATGAGCTCATTTTAAATTTGATGGCAGCAACACATCCGTAAAAAGTTGCAACACTGATTCGTAGCATCGTGTAGCATCCCTACTTCTTTTAACAACTGTCTGTTAACATCTGGGAAGTGAGGAGACCAGTTTTAGGACATTACATTAATTTAAAAGACGCTTAAGGGTAAAGGTCTTGCCTAAGGACCCAACTGGAACTGTTAATATTCGTGCCCGGGGGGAATAAAACTCTGCAAACTGAGCTTTCAGTGGCTCCCTAGGAGATTCCCTAGGAGATTCATTCTGGTCTGATGCAGGATTCTAGCTTTTCTACAGTTCTGGATCTTGGTTGCTGGATTGTTGCTTCCATGATGCTCCAGATGTTTTGTATTGGTGAAAGGTCTGGACTGCAGGCAGGCCAGTTCAGCAGCCAGACTCTTCTACTGTGAAGCCATGCTGTTGTGATGGATGCAGGATGTGGTTCAGCATAGTCTTGCTGAAATCTGCAAGACCTTTCCGGAACGAGAGGTAGTCCAGATCGGAGCAGATGTTGCTCTAAAACCTACAAGTACTTTTCAGCATTGAAAGAGCTTCACAGATGTGGAAGCTGCCCACGCCACAGGCACCAATGCAACCCCATACCATCAGAGAGGAAGGCTTTTCACCTGTCCATTGATAAGCTGGATGCTCACTCTCCTTTTTATTCCACATCGTCCATTGTTGTCTCCAAAATTTATTAATTTTGTTATCTATATGACCACAGAACAGTTCTCCACTCATCTCAGACCATTCTTTGCATTTGTGAATTGCATGTGAACTGTTTTCTCTGAGCCCATGCAGTGATTTCCTGTTGAGAAGTTTGCTTGCTTTTATTGCAGTGATGCCTGGGGCCCGAAAGTCCACAGCATTGCGGTGTGACCTTCAGCCTTGTCTCGTGCACACACAGATTCCACCTGATTTTATTAATCTTTTGATTATATCATACACTGTTGATAGTGGGAACGTCTTTGCAATTTCACATTTTGAAAATTTTTACTAAAAACGTTCCATTATTTTTTAGGTGCAGTTTGTCACAGATTGATGAAGCTCTTCCTGTCTAAATGGCTGAGGGGATGTGTCTCACTCAGTTATGTTACTGACCTGCTGCCAATTAACCTAATTAGTTGTCAAATGCTCCTCCAGTTGTTACTAATTTGTGTCAATAAGCTTTCCAGCCTTTTGTTGCACCTGTTCCACCTTTGGTTTTTTAAATGTGTCGCTGCCACCAGATTCCGTTTCCTCTAAAATAGCAAAATGTCTCAGTTTTAAAATCTGATATGTTCTACTGGAAATAAAATATGGGATCATGAGATTTGCATAACATTGGATTCTGTTTTATTCTGTTTATGTACATTATACACAGGGTTCCAACTTTTTGGGGAATGGCGGTTGTAGTTTTAATTTCTGAAAGTTGTGACTTTGCAAGTTTTGGGGATTTCAGCTGAACCAAAACAAAGAAAAAGAAAGGATGTCGTTATTCTCGTTCTCCCTGAACCATCTAGTAAAAATGTGAAAAGGACTGTGACATGTGTTGCTGCTCTGCATATTGAATGCCCTTTGACGACTTTGCATATATTCCACCAAGCATTTGTGTTCTCGTTTTTGGAAAGTCTGCAGGTATAAATCGGTACTTGCAGGATACAGGTGGTTCTGTATAAATGCCATTTGCCCCTTTTGTTAAACAAAGAAAAAGAAATTACTTAATTAAGTCTTGATTTTTGACAAGCTGCCGACAGGATATAATTAGCAGCGTGACAGGTAAACAAACTAAAAGTGACTGTGCATGTGAGCGAGGAAATGCATTCATGCCTGTGTGAATTCAGCTCAAGAAACTAATCTTTCCCTCATCCCCCATAACCGCTTCATTCCATTTAAATTTCCATCTCATTAATCTTCGTTGTCCTTTGCCGTGTGTAACTTGTGAGGTGACTATGCTTCATTTGAATATCGGCCCTGTTTGCAGATGCCTCAAAGGATTATAGACTGAGCAAGAAGTTCAGCAGCAGGTAAGATATGCGGGTGGGCAAAGATGCACGGGTCAGCAGTGACGGGCATGGGGGAGTGTAGCAGGCGGTCAGCGGGAGTGGACAAAGCTCAGAGCATGCTGTCAGGGGGAAATCCTAGGATTTGGTTTGACTACCTTTCTTTTATCCTCTAGATTTACCTTGTTTCCATGCCATCATCATATAAGGCTCTCTAATGTAAGGCACCATCACCTCAAACCGAGCTTAAGCAAAGCAGAGTCCATTCCTCCACAGCACATACAGTAAAATTGGACAAAAAGATTCTATAACACTGAATTTGGGATATTTGGTTTGGGATGAAAAAAAAGGAGCCATAAATATACAATTAGAATAATTAATTTACATTAAAAACTTTGCACAAACCGTTTTCTCTGCATACATCTGGTTCTACCTTCACTGCAGCAAACTGATGCAGCATAATCTATAATTCATTTATAATGTGCAGCAAGCTCCTTCTCATATTTATTAAAGTTAAATATTAGTTGTAAGTAGACGTAAGCATATTTTTAAGTGCTTATATGAGCTTTTTTCTCTCCACAGAAGCACACAGCAGATGAGTGATTTATCTGTAGGCTGATGCAGCTTGTAATGAGTTTAGGTTTAAGATTTTAGCTCAGAGTTCTTTAAATTAAATACCATTATAGCAACGTTATAAGGCAGAGCTTAAAATCAAGGTTAATTAGGCCTCCAGTTTCCCTAAGAGATGTGGGTGATTAAAAATGAGATGCAGATTGCAATATATTAACATTTTGTTAAGATTTTTTTTAAATAGCTGTTTTTTATATGCGAAGAATAATTCTAGAAATTTCAGCTGCAGGAAAGTGGAGGTATTTGCCGAACACAAACATGCACACACTCCCATTTAAAAATAAATAAGTCTGACAAATGGTGCCAAGTCACAGAGACGGTGACGGCTGAAGCTCCTTGCTGACTGTGTAAATCTGAGCATCCCACTGATGGGAGTTGCATTTTTTTGACAGTTTGCTCCTCAACATAAATTTCCGAGTACCTTTGAAAGTATGTTTCACCTGCTGCGGCCTCTGTCTGAAACTCTGTTAAAGCCACTGAAGCCAATAAACTTTTACAGCTTTGTCCACCACCTGGTCTCCCTTTGCTTCACTGGGCCTTCATTGCCACATACTTCACAGCAGCTGTATTTTCATCTTCTCTTTACTATAGCCTTCCTTTTCTTCATACTCGCGCCCTGTCAGATTCCACATCTCACTTCAGCCCCCTTTCTTTCATCATCCTCTAAAACCTTCCCCGCCGGACTGCCAAATCCCTTTCCTGTAAAGGTGCCCTCCTTTTCTTTTATAGAGGATGACTCTTTTACCCTTCATCAAACTTACATACGGAAGCAACACTGTACAGGCCGGCAAGCAAAAGAATACAGAAGGGAAGGCTCTGTGGAAAGAGAGGGGAGGGAAGCACTCTTCATCTCCTGAAGCAGACCTCCGGTCCTCTTTGAAGCATGCGCTTCTCTTTCCTTAACCCTATTTTTCTTAAAACACTGCTTTATCTATTGAGGAAAAAATTCTTAAAGAGTAAAGAGGTACTTTAGAAGCACATCTTAGCAGCACGTGGGTTTCAGCTTTAAACCAGGATAAATATTACAGTTAAAACAAAAGGATAAAAATGCTGCAGGCAAGTTTTCAGTATTATAAACGAAATTACAGTGTTACATCACTTACTTAGCCTTGGGATCATTTATGTACAGTGCTACTGTAAACAGTTTGTTCTTCAATGGCCTCCCACAACATTATTAAAGAATAAAAACTGGCCAGGATGAATACAATATGAAAAAAAAACAACTAATGAAACAGATGACTAATGCAGGACTTGCTTTTACAGCATCATCCTTTGAATGTTTTCTCTATTTGTCTGGGTAGTCAGCATTTACTCAGCCCTCAGAGCAGATGACTAAACAAGGGAAACTCGCCTTTTAGAAAACATCTTTTAAACCTAAATAAAAAAATATACTTAACCAAATATATGCATTAGGGGACACAGAGTAATTTAAATGTTCAAACTTTAAAAAAAGATTCACAGTGTGTGTGTGTAAATCTCCTTCCTGACCATTACAGTGAACACATGTAGAACATGGATTTCCCATCAGAAATATGCGGTAGCTTAAAAGAGAAAAGTTCCAGATACACATAACAAGCTTCGGTGACTATTTTATTGTGGATGTCAGCTTAAACACAGCGCATGGTGCAGATAAGTGAATAAGACATAAAAAGATAACTTTGACAGAGAAAAGAAAGTGAAAGGCGATAGCAGGTGTTTTGAGATTAGTAGTAGAGAGATAACAATGGGGGTCTTCACAAGTAGTGAAGGGTTTTTCTTTAGTCATTTACAGAAAACAATCTATACAATGAACCATGACCCAATAAATTCGAAGTAAAAAAAATATATATATATATAAAGAAAAAAACGGTAGATTTAAATCTGATCCAATAGATTCTTATAGGAAAGCAGAAATGCTTCTATGACGGTAAACCAGGTCTGATGTTTGTATTAAAGACAGCACAGGTCATTTCATTTCCTACAGTTGAATCTGTTCCTATGGGGATGACCTTAATCTAATTCGCTCGGGGGCTATCAGCTCTAACGTGGCTGTTACGACATGGTAATAACCTCTGACTGATTACATTCATTTTAAAAGTAAACTAGGTAAACATCATCTCACACACACCTGACAACCAGAACCTGAGGTTGTGTGTGTTTACTTTAATTAGAGAATGAGATTTTTTACCCCTAACCAGTACACACTGTACGTGCTGACAGCTTCCTCAGCTGGAATCAAATAAATCTGTACAGCAAAGACAATCAGTAGCAAAATTAGAAAAATCAATTCATGCATGAACGATCCAGCCAAGCATAATTAAACTGAATTGATGTGTTTGTCAAAAATACAGTATTTTAATTTTTCTCCTGAAAATGAAGGGGAAGTGTGTAGCAGGCAAATGTCTGACCAAAGCAACAATGGACTGACTGGAGTATCATCTGCTGCGTTGGAACAGAGCATCCTACCGTTCCAATGATCTTAGAGGATTTAGAAACCACTGCTTGCTACCCAATTATAACAAGAAGAGTAAGTGGAAGGATTCATCTTTTTAACTATTTTACATGAATCTAACAATAAAAAATGGCAGAAAGCTGAAAAACTGGAAATTATAATTTCCAATCCAAGCTGCATTACTTCTACTTTCTTTTCTTTTTTTTTAAACTCACATTTTTACTTAGAGATGGGACTGAGAAATAAAATCAATCACGTATATTGACTTTTTTTTATAAACAGCTGGTGGTATTAATATTTAAACAAGCAGTTTACTTAGTGTTGTACCCTCTGTGCTGCCTAACAGATGAAAGATGACTGATAAACTGTGGTAACTAATAAAGTGACCGTTTCTGAATGCCAAAATGATACGACTTGATATTCTGAGCGCATATCACGCTTTGATAACATGACCTTCTCAGAGTTAGAGAGGAATAGAAAAAGGCTGGAGGAACAAATGCTTCTACTTCAGCTAGAAAATGACTATGTTCTTCCCTTACGTGTATTTACTGAGGCTGAACAAGGCGGCTGGTTTCTAATGACAATAAAGTGGAGAAGTATTTCACATCTGGCAGAGTGCCAGACGGGTGAAGGCGAAGTTAAAGGGGGACACATGCTTTATGCCAAGACAGGTGCTCTGAAACGGAGTAGGCTCGGTTCGCACATAAACCCAGCATCATCCCCTTGCCCTCCTAGAACTGGGCGAGAGAGGGGGGTTTCAACTCAAACACAGTCTGCACCAGCTGGAGTAAATACACAAACCTTGCCGTGACTTTCAGCGAGAGAGAAGGGATGTTTTCCATTAACTTTACCACAGCAGAGGCAAATGCCTAACCAGATCTAGAAATTAGTCAAATGATGACAGAAAGAAATGACCTTCGCATGGGGCAGGCAAATGATACCCACCAGCGAGGAGGAATGTGATGAGGCAGGTTTCTTTGGGCATGTACAGCTTGAGGCGTGATCCGCTGAAGACGTGTTCTACCACGGCCTCTGACCGGCCGGCTCTCTGCAGGAAGGGTAGGAACTGCTTGGCTTTCTGCGTCTCCTGATACATGCAGAACAAAAGACAGAGGTAACATTAAGTAAGCATTTTTATTATGTTATATTGTCTCATTCCAGTTTTTTAACCCTTAAAACCCTAAGCTATTTTTTCGTTATTTATGGGTTTGTTTGTTTTTTAGAAGCTGAACCCTTTTAAACCCACTCAACATACAGACTTTGTTTCCAGGACCACCTTAGACTTCAGATTATGAGGCTAAAATTATATAAAATGAATGTATAAATAGATATAGCAGAATAGAAGCGAACAAAACTGAATTTATTACTAACAGAACTTTGTAGAAATAACACACACATCAGTGACCAAGCCTTTTCTCATCTGCACATCATGGCTTTCAGGAGAAAAAATATTGGCATTGAAACACACAAAAGAAACTACACTGCTCAAAAAAATAAAGGGAACACTAAAATAACACATCCTAGATTTGAATGAACTCATCTTATTTAACACCTTGTTCTTTACAAAATCACACAAAAATTGTCAATAGAAATAAAATTTATTAACCCATGGAGGTCTGGATTTGGAGTCACACTCAAAATTAAGGGAAAAACTCACTACAGGCTGATTCAACTTTGATGTAATGTCCTTAAAACAAGTCAAATGAGGCTCAGTAGTGTGTGTGGCCTCCACGTGCCTGTATGACCCCCCTACAACACCTGGGCATGCTCCTGATGAGGTGGCGGATGGTCTCCTGAGGGATCTCATCCCAGACCTGGACTAAAGCATCTGCCAACTCCTGGACAGTCTGTGGTGCAACGTGGCGTTGGTGGATGGAACAAGACATGATGTCCCAGATGTGCTCAATTGGATTCAGGTCTGGGGAACGGGCAGGCCAGTCCATAGCATCAATGCCTTCGTCTTGCAGGAACTGCTGACACACTCCAGCCACATGAGATCTGGCATTGTCTTGCATTAGGAGGAACCCAGGGCCAACCACACCAGCATTTGGTCTCACAAGGGGTCTAAGGTACCTAATGGTAGTCAGGCTACCTCTGGCAAGCACATGGAGGGCTGTGCGGCCCCCCAAAGAAATGTCACCCTACACCATTACTGACCCACTGCCAAACCGGTCAAGCAGACTCTGTCACGTCCGTCACATGTGCTCAGTGTGAACCTTCTTTCATCTGTGAAGAACACAGGGTGCCAGTGGCCAATTTGCCAATCTTGGTGTTCTCTGGCAAATGCCAAACATTCTGCACGGTGTTGGGCTGTAAGCACAACCCCCACCTCTGGACGTTGGGCCCTCATACCACCCTCATGGAGTCTGTTTCTGACCGTTTGAGCAGACACATGCACATTTGTGGCCT
>JBAMHW010000026.1:20305629-20316082 GCA_037177495.1 Rhadinocentrus ornatus | reverse complement strand
CTTCCTAAGTGGACAGTTTGATTTCACAGAAGTGTTATTGACTTGGAGTTACATTGTGTTGTTTAAGTGTTCCCTTTTTTTTTTTTGAGCAGTGTATTTACATATTTACACTTACAAAAATTCAGCTCATTTTTGTGCCATCATGCATCAGAAAAATGTCTCGACTTTATTCAACCTTAAGATGCCAATTATTTTTTGTTCTCTTCAGACTTACATAACTTTGTCACTTTTTGATCTTTGGCTGCTCCTGACTGGACATTACCATCAATTTAAACAGCCTAATTGGTCGAAGGTTTGAGAGGAAGTGGATGGCAGTGATCTAGCAAAGTTATATGGGTTAAAGCAAAGATGCTGCTATAACAGTCAAATCTACAGACAGGGACTCCCACCAGACAGAATCTGTATTTTCAAGACATCTTTACATCTTGGTGTGACCTAGTGACACGTCTGCACCCTCCTGCGCTCAAAAATAATGCTCCCTTTCTCTGCTTCCATCTCTGTCTGCAACATACTCTGGCCAAAAAAATAAAAAATAAAAAATTACAAGCAGAGTTAAATCACACAGCTAGTGCTGCAGTGGTAGGGGAAGATTCCTAAACGATAAAAAAAAACAACATTTTATTATGTGCCTACTCCAGGCATGAGCATGTAGGCACAACAGACCAGTGAGTCACGGAGCTGTGTTGTGTTTCTGTGCGGCGCACAAAAAGCTCAGACGAGTAAAGTCAGAGCAAACACATGAGTTCTCCATTTGCTGCTGTCAATTTACATGAGAGCTCATAGTGGTTCAAAACAAAATCAATTTTTTTTTATTTTGTTTACATTAGGGACTGAAACACATAGCAACACAAAAGAAACTGCAAACATCACATGGCGAACACCCTCGGTGGGGCTCAAAGGCATGAGTATGGCAGTAAAGGTATGTGCTTCAGCCATAAGATGCATCACCTGAACTCCACCCACTGGAATCCAAAATAACCCCTTAAGTGGGAGATGACACTCTTGTTCACACAAACACATTTGCAGCGCGTGTGGGCTGGTCCTGTCTAACTTGGTTCGGGGGAAAGAAAAAAAAACCAAAAAAAAAAGGGAAGACGCATGAGAAATAAGATGACCTCATTATGCAACCTTCAGAGGTACGAGGTGACTCAAGTGCTTTATCCACTCTCCTCCCACCACCTCTGTACATCTCCTACACTATACATGTATAAGCCTATCTCTGCTATATTTGTGACTGCATCCCACTCTGTGTGCATAATCCCTTCAACAAACCTTTACCACCAAAGGATGCTGACGTACAGGAGTGTGTTTCCATGTGAAGAGGGCTATGTCGTTTGCAGTTGTGTGTGGGTGTGTATCAGAAGAAAAAAAGAAGGTGGGGGGGGGGTATTTATGTACAACGTTTGCTATTTTGGTCTTTTTATTAGAACATTTATTGCATTAGCTTTGCCAAACAACTGGTGCATTTGTGTGCTCGCAGTCGCCTACTGGCAGTCCCTGGCACGGCTCCTAGACAGCGTTCCAAACCATGACAGGGTGGTGCTAGAAACAAATGACGAAGTAAAACGCAATATAACGACTGCCGCAGCTTTTGTAGGCTCTCATCATACTCCAACCTGGTCTTCATGTATCCTCCTGAACTTCACTGTTCAGATGAAGTCACTGTTCTGTAAGTTAATCAAGTCTTAACCAGCCAGACAACAAAAATGGGACACATGGTGATCCCAACACACTGAGATCATTTACAAGACCATCAATCAAATTTCCTGGAGTAATCAGATAATTGTAAAAAATCACATCTGCCCTTCTGATAAGTCCTTCTCTACATTTTCCAGTCCATTATCAGATTTCCTTTGGAGTATGTACGTACGTAGTGTTAGGGCTGAGCAATATATGGGAAATAAGGAAATATATGAGGAAAACAAAGTGTCATTTTTTCTCAGTTTGCAGAAAGGTAAGGGGTGTACTCACTTTTATGAGACACTGTATATATATATATATATATATATATATATATATATATAATTCAGGTAAAAAAAAAATATAAAAAAGACATAAAATTTGGGTTAAAACTTTATTTTCCAAACACCCAGTTTTTCATCACATGAATGTTTTACTTTGTTTACACTAACTTCCTGCTGGTGCTGCATGCCATCGGGTTTCTCTTTTATGTTTTGTTCAAATTAGTTGAAAAGACAAAAGCAAGTTTTTTTTGCACATGCACAGATGTAAAAATACTAAATAAATCAGATATACAGGTCTACATGCACAAGGAGGTCTGAGTATTGGGGAGAAATCTAGGTGTGTAAATCTGAATTCTCATAATTAAATAACTGCAATTATCCAATAAAGGATATTAAATTATGCTGTTAACATGATCACTTCTATATTCTAATAGCCCCAGAAATCTGGTGGTGATCACATTTTTGGTGTACAAATAAATAAGAGAAAAAAATTTAACATTTAACCAGAAAGAACCTCATTGAGGTTAAAATCTCTTTTCCAGGAGTATCCTGGCCAAGACAGCATCAGAACAGAGCAGTTTAAAAAATGGGCTCACTGAAACTAGCTTTACTAGATGTCTGGGACATTAAAAGGAAAACATTCTTATTACTGAAAACACAAAGTTGATTTCTTGTTTCTTAACTGACTTTGAAGTACTACTGTTAGTTTACAAAGCACTGAAGTGTTTAGGGCCAAAATATTTTCATGATCAACCAGAAGAGACTGAACCAACCGTATCCCTGAGGTCATCAGGGGCTATCTAACAAACTTTTACAATCTTATATCCAACCAAGTCTTTTTGATCTTGTATACCAGGCAAGAGCAGAATGTATAAGAATCCTAATGATGTACATGAATTTCTTACTTAGTGTGAAAGTGGATTGAATGATTTATGGATTCAATGTAAAGCACTTTAGCTGCCTTGAAAAGTGCTCTATAAATCTAATCCATTGTTATTGATTTCATTTGGTGTAAATACATTCTCATTCAGAAAAATCTTATAGTTTTTGTTTTATCTTTCCTCTCAAAGTGAAAGACTGTTGTTTCACCACTTGTTTTGAGAGATATGTCTCACTTGTCTTAGCCTAAATTTTCTTTATTTTATTTTATTCCAGGAAATCGTACCAAGTGTAATTATCTTACTGCACGGGCGGCTTATTTCACATCATTAGTGTGGGGTTTTCCATTATATTACAACAGCTCACTTTTTCAGTGTTCTTTTCCCGAAGTCAGAACTAAGCATGCAGAGGCAAGCGTTCAGTTTTTATACTCCTCATATGTGAAACAAACTTAAAAAAAACCTCATCAAATCTTGGCTGATTGAAATCAAAGTTAAAAACTTTTCTATTTGCTGCTGCCTTTTATCAAAACGATTCCTCACATGTAACTTTTATATCTTCCAATTTATCTCTTATTCTATTTCAGATTCTCTTTCTGGCATCCATTTCCAGTTTGGCCGGTACATATATGGGAGAACAAAGGGGAAAACGAGGTGGTGCATGAATTAAATCATTAATAAAATTAAAGTTGTTTATATTTTACATATATTTTCATTTTGATTATAGGTTTATAATGTTACTTTTGCACCTTTTTTATGATACTTTTAAGTACTTTGAGTTGTCTTGTACATGATATGTGCTATACAAATAAACCCTCCTTGCCAAGTGTGAGAGTGACAGTCTGATTAATGTAACCTAAAGCCCTGAACATGTGTAGCCTTCAAGAAGACGAAAGGCCTGATTATTATAGAGGATTTTTTAGTTACTAGATAAAAGAAAATTGGGTGGAATATAGAGATAAATGCAACTTGACGTCGTCTTTCTTTGGCTTGAAGGTGAACCCATCGATAGCTGACATCTTTTTCTTTTATAGGTCAACGGTTATAAAAATTCAATCAACAGTAAAGAGACAAGCGAAAATAAAAAGCTATCTTTGTGGTAAAAACATACACACGCTCAAAAACAATGTGTAACCAATCAGCCATTACTGCAAGACTTTATGGTTTTCCCACGCTAATGTTCATACGATGAGCACTCCCAATCAGGCTTCATTAGCCAAATGATGCCTCAATCAAGCCCCTGGGCATGCGTAAACAAGCTAAAACCAAGCACTGCTGATGTTTTTATTAATGCAGTTTATTTTTAGAGGCCACTTATAGGGATGAGTGGACGATTAAAGATTGTCTTCTGAGAATTACTGACCCAACGTGTCTTTCAGAGATGTAATTTTATGGAAATGAGTCCACATTTTAAAATATTTTATTCTAATCCGCACATATTCTTATCCTATTATCCACATCATGGAAAACCTTAGTATAGCATGTGTATACGTCATGTTTAAAAAGAATTAATATAATACATACCCCAGAGATGTCAGCCACTCTGTGGATAGGCACCTCCTTCTTGCTGTGCAGGCCTTTCCCATTCTTTATAGCCCTGCATTCAAAACAGCCAAGCCATAAACACACACCTCTCCAACACAACTCGAGAATCTTCACATGAAAAACGTTTAGGCTATAGGTTTTAATGGACCTCTAACAGACCTTAAGAGCTCCCATTTTCAAAGGTCTATAAGACTATTTACATATGAGAGCTCCTCACATAGCAGTAGAAACTATGAAGCCAGTGCAGATTTGTGAGGTAGAATCCAGTTTTCTTTCCCTAAACTACCAACTGGCTCAACTTGAAAGAAATAACAGGAGAAATAATGGTAGAGAACTTCTCGGCATAAAGGTAAAATGAGAAATGGAGACATGAGGTCTTTCTTCACTGGTCGCTAAGGAGGTTCTGGTGAGAACTGCTTAGGAAACCCAGAGGGCCAAAAGAGATGAAGATGACCTGTGATTGCTGCTGTGGAGGGCTTTTGTGACACTAATGGGTCACTGGGATGGATCATGCGTGTTTATGTGGGTGTGCACTGTATAGATGTGCATTAAATAGCTGGGAGGAGGGTCCTTGAAGTGCTTTGGGCCACTAGCTTTGTGGAATGAGAACTAAAAATATAACCAAGGCTATAGACAGAAACCTCTCATCAACTCTAATAAGACCCCACCAGGGATGGAGAGAAAGAGAGCGCAGCGAAAAAAAGAAGGGAAAAGGAGACAAAGAAACTGAAAAAGAGAAGACCCAGAAGAGCAAGGCCAAAGAAGGACGACACTGAAAACAGCCAAGGTGCAGAAACAAGGACAAAAAGTGCAAAAGAAGGGCAGCAGGAGCGGAAAGAGGAGAAAAAAGGGCAGGTGACCAGTGACACTGAAGGAGAGGCAAGAGAAAGAGTTAATCCTATAAAAGAGGCAGAGGCTGCATCTGCTCTACCCTACAGCAAGCAGATCTTAATCTATGGCAGAGTAATAAAGCTTGTACTAAATCTCTCCACTGCACCTCTATATAATTATATTCATAGGGCCAGTGTAAAGAGAGCCTCTGATTTAGCGTCTAGTGCTTGAGAAGGTGTGTGTGTGACCAGGCATACAAAAAAGATGGGGAGGGGAAAAAAGAGCACCAATACATACATGCGTAAATATGTTAAGCATGTTTCCTCGGGAAATTAAAAAATGGCTGCAATAAGCTGTGACTAATGATGGTTAGCGCTGCTAAAATAAATTCTGAAAACAACAAGCGAGTTAACCTGTGTCAGAAAGAAAAAAAAGCCTCAAGGTCATTTGATTCTCGTCACTTTTTAGACAAATGAGTCAAGTTTATTAAAAGGATTAGTGTTGCATGTGCATTTGCACGGGTGATATGCTTAGCTTCTTTTTTTTCTGATTGCTTTTATGAAAATAAATAGTTTATTAAGAGATGCACTGTGTCAAGGGTGCAGTTGTGCAAGTTTGTGTAAGGGATAAAGAGCATGAAGTGCTTCGTCTTCCTCACCGTGCCTCTGCAGCAAGCAGCTCATCATAATGGGAGGAGCGCTGGTCATCATCCTGTCTGTACCTGATGACTGTGGCGAGGCCTTTACTGACCAGAGCTTCTGCTATGTTGCTGACAAAAAAGAAAGGGAGAGGGGCAGAGAAACAAAGGTTATTTTAACACTTCCTTTACAGAAAATACATGGCTAATTAAATAAAAAGCTTTGCTGAGACAACTTTATCTGGGATGAACTCAGATCTGATGCATCATGTTTTCGTTTTCTTATTAAGTCTGCATATTAACTTTATCTTGGTTCTGTCCCCAAACAAGGATAGCTTCTATAAAAATTTTCTATTAAGTTTCCCAGACAGATCAAGGTTAGACCTAAAATGGTGTTCTAATGCAGACTAAACAGTCTTTCCTAGTCTCAGACTTAGCAGAGTTCTGAATAAACAAAGTGAATCCACAAAAGGAAAAATCCGAGCTACTCCAGGACAAAACTGAGGTTTATCTTTAACCTCAACCTCAAGCTTTTTAAAGCTGCAGCAGCTCCTCTTCATAGCAACATATCATTATTTATATTTTCAGTTTTAATTACCAAAACTAAAGTGATTTAATCAAACTATTATCATTTCTCTCTCCATGTTCATTTTCATGTCTATTTGCAGTAGCTTCATTTTCATTTATGTTTCTCTTAATGTGTGTTTGACTCATTGTAATATAAACTCTAATATTAGAAAACTAATAAATGTTAAACAAAGTTATTGTAATATCACAGATTCACAAAGGGACGTCCATTCAGTTTTTCTCTTGGAAGCTAAACAGCAGATCCCATCAGAACCTTAGTCACACTAATCCAGACTAACACCTGTGTTTTTTTAATTAATCTCCATAGTCCTGGTGTTTGTAATATTTATTTACTCTGTGTTTCTGGATGATAACCGGAAGAACTAAAATCAAATATGGAGAATGTCTGCACTGCAATGTCTCAAACGTCAATCAATCACTTTATTTATATAGCCCATTTCACAACTAAATGTTTCCAAAGTGCTGCACACAAAATCAAAATACCAGAATAAATTAAATAAAGTCATGACATAAAAAATAACTAAAATAAAATAAAGAATGAAATAAAAGACACAGAGAACCACACAACTCACGCAGTGTTAAAAGCCAAGGACTAAAAGTGCGTCTTAAGTGCAGCAGCATTCTGGACTAACTGCAGCCCGGACAGAGATGCCAGAATAAATCACATTGCAGTAGACAAGGCTTGAAATGAAAGCTTGCCTAACTTGCTCAAAAATATTAAAAATATTAAAAGATTTCACTATTTCATTTATAAAAGACGAAGGTAACAAAAAAAATAAATTTAAAACACCACTGATCTTTTTGTCAAGTTTAAGATTATTGTCTATGTAGACACCAAGGCTGGTGACTTTCGGACACAAAGTCTTTAAAAGGTCCCAGATCAATCAGAGCTTTACAAAACATGATAATTTCTGTCTTTTCGTTGTTTTGTTAAAAAATTCTTTGCTAACCAGTCCCTGACGTCACGCAGACAGTCAAGTAAGGGTGTCAGGGAGCAAAGGCTGTTCTGAGATATTGGCATATAAATTCAACATAAAAGTAGTAGGTCATGCCATGTTTTTTTTGTTTTTTTTTATTTCCCTAAGTGGAAGGAGATACAGTGCAAAGTGAAATGGGGCAGACGAAGAGGCGGGCCCAACCTGATGGAGAAAGACCTGCCCAGCAGGTAGGACTCAAACCACTCCAAGGCAGACCCCCTAATACCCGCATAGTCTCAGGCGGTTTAAAAGAATTGTGTGGTCGACTGTATCAAAAGCAGCCGTAAGGTCTAAGAACACTAAAATGGCAGAATTCTCAGGATCAGTGATTAGAAAGAAAAAACCATTAAAAGTGTAGACGTTCTCTAACCTGATTGAAAATAATCTAAAATACCATTTTAATTTAAAAAAGGGTGTAGTTGTGCTAAAACACAGTTCTCCAGTATCTTAGATACAAAAGGTAACTTAGAAAGATGCAAATTATTTAAATAAATCGTGGGATCTAGACCCAATTTTTATAACAGAGGCTCAACAACAGCATTTTATTTTTTAAAGAAAGAGGGCACAATGCCAGAAACCAAGCTGCTGTTGATGATCTCTCTAAAACAAGAGCCAATAATGTCCCAGACCTCCTTTAAAAAAAAAAATGAGCGGGGGCCGGGAAGCTTATGCAAAAATGACCAAAAAACAATATTAATGCCACCACAACCGCTTTATTGTTGTAATCTAGACAGTCTGGGATCACATGAAAATACCGCAAGTGTACGGCGTGTGATCGTTTTATAAGTAGTGACCCCCCCACAGTAAGTCAGGCGCTGAATGTCAAGTCTCTCACCACAGAGAGAAAATGATGACTACTATCCCAGCATGAGACAAAGTCATCATGTCTCAGACCCCATCTTCAGCATCCATGGGGTCTACACCAACTGTTATCTGCAAAACAGAGTGGCTGGTGTACTCTGTTAATGCATGGTTGTAATTGGATGTTCACAAGGCCAGATCCTGACCTCTGAGCAGACAAGTACTATCAGATATGAGACAGATGGTTTGATGATAAAAAGGAATCTGTTTCCCATGTGAGCATGTGATGCTGCTTTGTGACTCGTGTGATACAGACAGAGAAAACCAGAAGATAAGTGCAGCTTTCAACTGTTTCTAAGCGAAGCCAGACTTCTAAAGCCTCGTTTTATGTGATGTGGCATTACAGCTGCTTTTCTTTTTTTTTGGTTTTGATTAAATTTGAACCTCTGAATAGCATTTACATCTGTCATGTCGTGTAGAAAAATGCCTCAAACTGATAAACCAGATTCCTTCAAAGCCGCGTTTGTGAATGGAAAATAATTGCTTGCACTTAGGTAACCTTTTATAAAAACCAAGAAGCACTTTCAGGTTAAGATGATTGACAAGATTGCAAACTCGAAGCATTTTAAAATTATTCAGTTGTCTCAAATCAAACAAAATTAAGTCTTGTTATTTGACATCTTTAACACTATTTGTAACACTCAAACTGAAAGGCAAGACCGATGATGCTTCTAGTTTCAGCTTAGAATCCGTGATTGAGCTCTACTTGACAAGGCCCATTTTTTCCTATCTACTGTCTATAACCACATACCCCAAATAAATTAAGCATATCTTCACAACTACAAGGGCTACATATATAATCTTGGATTTCTAAAGAAAACAGACATGTGAGATTACTACAAGGGTGTCAGAATCAGGATGTGTTACTGTACCAGAGTAAATTTAACTAAAACTGTAGAAGGGGGTTGCCAGATAATTTTAAAAAATATATAGCCTACATTTATCGAATACATTTGAAATTTTTAAGAGGCCTGTCACATTGAACCAATTAATGAAAAGATAAATCTTTGAAATTAGCAAGACTAAATAAAACTTATAGCTTTACACTGCTAGAAAAACATAGAGAAATGTGTGAAAGTAACAATGGGCAAACAATGATGAATCAAGAACAGAGATTTCAACTACCAAAAAAACAAGAGGAGAAAAAAAAAGGTTTGGGAACCACTGTATTAACGCATAAACGACAAAGTTAATACAAATGCCATATTAAAGATCTGAATTTGAGATTAACTCCATGTGAGAAGCTGAATTCAGGCATGAGGGTGCCTTGTCACAGCTGTGAACCACCACGAACCACTTTATCCTTCTTATTTATGAAGATTCTGACAGTTTTCCAGTCTTACATTTAGAGGATGCTGCAGGATGACCCATTTCACACATCACACAATTTATCACTAGAGCTGGGTACACAAAGATTATCGGGCTGTTTTTGTCCCGATTTTGCTCCTTCCTGACCAAGACGGCAAATGCCCGATTATCTTTTTCAGGTCCAAAATAAATGAAGCACATTTATTTTTGTACTGTAGTTAACAGAAGAAAAATCGTCGAAGTCTGCATTTTCTCAGAAATATTGTTAGTATCAATAATTTATTATTTACAGACTGTGAATAGGTTGGAATGAGAATTCTTGCTTATTGTAATGCTCCTCCCTGAGCCGCCACCTTACCGTGGTGGAGGAGTTTGTGCGTCCTTACGATCCTAGTGGCTATGTTGTCGGGGGCATCATGCCCCTGGTAGGGTCACCGAAGGCAAACAGGTGTCTAGGGGAGGGACCAGACGAAGTGCGGCTCAAAATCACCCCTATGATAATAAAAAAGCAGGCCCAAGCGTGTTGTAAGGGTCTGCTGGGAACGTCTGGCGGAGTCCCCCTTCAGAAAGAGTTTCAACTCTCATCTCCGGCAGAGCTTCAACCATGTCCTGGGTGAGGTGGGGGACATCAAGTCCGAGTGGGCTGTCTTCCAGGCCTCTCTTGTTGAGGCGGCCAGCCGCGGCTGTGACCGTAAGGTCGTCGGTGCCTGTCGTGGCGGTCACCCCCAAACTCGTTGGTGGACACCAGCAGTAAGGGATGTTGTCAAGCTGAAGAAGGTGTCCCATTGGGCCTTTTTGGCCTGTGGGACTCCAGAGGCAGCTGATGGGTATCGGCGGGCTAAGCGGAGCACAGCTTCGGCGGTC
>JBAMHW010000026.1:20292903-20305529 GCA_037177495.1 Rhadinocentrus ornatus | reverse complement strand
ATGGACTACATCTCTCGGCTGGCCTGGGAACGCCTCGGGATCCCTCCAGATGAGCTGGTGAATGTGGCCGGGGAGAGTGAAGTCTGGGTTTTTTAGTTCTTAGGCAGCTGCCCCCGTGACCCAACTCCGGATAAGTGGCAGAAAATGGATGGATGGATCTATAATTTATTATTTACAGACCAGAGGTGAATAGGTTGGAACAAGAATTCTTGCTTATTGTAATGCAGCAGGGAAACTTTTAAAACCTGCAGGACACCAGCCCTCGAGGACCAGGACTGAGGATCCCTGACCTACCGGATGGTCAGGTGCGTCAACAACACTCATGTGACCTCAACAACCCCAGACTGTGAATGTCCAAACTACAGCTTATAAGTCCTTTCATAGAAGAAGAAGCCTTGTGGATGAGAGGCAAAATGTTTGAGACAAAATAATAATAAGTGTAGTTGTCTTTAATTAAAGCTCTTAAGGAAAAAAAAAGACCTGTAAGGAGTGTTGATGTGACTTCACATATTTATAGAGTAAAATTAATGCATAATTTCACACTATAATCATGACCATCCAAAGTTATTACTTACATTCCACCAATTGTGACTGTGGCACAGGTGCGTTCTGCGAAGGCAGGCGTTCCCTCTCCTGGACCGGTAGCTGCTCTGATGTAGTCCACCGTCACATTGACCTGAGGGAGAACATAAGTCATGGGTCAACAAAAGAAAAAAACAGCAAGAGTAGCAGAACTGAGTGAAGGCAGCACCAGTTACAGTAATAATTAGTGTAGGAGCATTCTGTCTCCGTCTGTGTGGGTTCCTTTATTTGTCCCACTTCTCAAGGTCACCCCCAGTCAATGTGAATCACATCAGGCGGCAGTGTAGAACTCCCCAGAGGAACCGTATTAACACACTGTGGGTGTTTGCGACAACTCACGCACACACAAAGAGCAGCGACAGAACCCAAATGACCCTACACAGTTTGTTCTCAAAACGGCTCCCTGGGGATAGACTGCAATCCACCCACCCTGAAGATACAATTTTGTCACTGTGCGCGTGTGCACATAGCCACAGGCGTGTGACAGGGAAAGCCTGTTTTGTGGGGCCAGACACAGGCAGACAGCGCTTACAGCGGGGGGGAGCTGCCATACCGGTGCACACAATCGACAGTTTAAGAGCTGTTTGTCGACCGTGTCAGACAAGTGCGATGGGAGGAGGGAGGTAAATAAATAAAGAGTAAAAAAAGAAAAAAAAGAAGCAAGACTGTGGCTTTGCATTGCACATTTCAGAGTGAGACAATGCAGACAGGCCTTTTATGGACATGAAAGAACAATGGCGGCTTGTCATTAGATGACCATGAGAAAGACAAGGGATATGAGGAAGAGTGGAGCCTCTGTCAAAGCAGAAAGTTGTACTGTGTTGCCTGGCACCATCTGCAAATCTTAGAGGGGAAAAATGTAAAGACGCCAGGGGTGCTTTTAATTATGCTAACGTGCATCTGCAATTCACCTCACTCAAGTCTCTTTTTAGCATCTTTGCTCCTTCCAGCAAGAATGTGAAAGAGACACAAGGGAAGGCTCTGCAATGCTTCCCAAATCTAAGCTAACGAGTGAAGCCATATTTGTTTGGTCTTTGTCTGCTCAAGGTGATGGCGAAAACTGGTCAATTCCAACCCAAGGAGGCACAAGTTAGCCTAAAGGTATCCGAGGAGATGTTAGCTGATTAGTTAGATAAAATAAGATGATACAGTGCCCGTCCAAAAGAAAAGGGGGGGGAAAAAAAAGTTACAACCTGGATTTAGCGGAATAAAGTGAATGACCAGGTTATCCCACGGTTCAGGGAGCACGAGACAGTCCAAACCTTAACCCCACTGAGAATCTGTAGAATGTGTAGGAGAAGACTCTCCCATCATCACCAAAAGATCTTGATGAGAAATAAATGCAACTCTGGATATAAATGTTTATGTAAACAATGCAGCAGCGAATCTGTGCCAAAATCAAAGCTAAAAGTGCAAGACAAGTGTCACCAAATTAAGTGAAATAGTGAGATTAAGTGAAATAAGTATTAAAATTGTTCCACTATATCCTTTATACCCACATGGAAGACTGAAGAGAATGATAAGTGACGACCAAGACAAAGAATTCAAGCAAGATAGAGCTGAAATGAGATTAAATGAAACAAGGAAATGAAAAAGCAAATACAAAACCAGGAGATCTGTGAAGAGGATTTAAACACCGTTAGATGAGGTGAAGACAGACTATAAACTGACCAACAGTGTCAGATTAGGGGGAGTTCCAGGCCTATTTTCCACACGCCATCTAAGATATCTCCTGATAAGGCAAATCCATCTATAAGAACCCCCCTAGAGAGAAGTGAAACAGAGGCAGTGGACGGATCAGAAAGTAGGAGAGTGATAAGAACAGCAGGAGAAATGTGAGATTTAATGCGTTTGTTCTGCTGAGGCGACAAACAGCATGAGAAAACTTGGTTAGCTGTGCCAAAGGAATAGTTTCTGTTTTATGCTTGCATGAGTAATAAAGGGTATTTTCAGTGATGTATCATTTCTGTTGATGTTTTGCATGAATATATAAATGCATCAGTTTTTGCCTGTGCTACAGAACACATAAAATAAGGATTTCTGAAATAATATCTCCATAACCTGCCAATATATGATAAGAGAGCATGTTTCATGTTGTGATTAACAGTAATTACAGCCTTACATTGGCTTAGCTTGAGTGGCTTTCCAGACATGAACAGACTAAAGGGCTGCTTACTTGAAATAGTGTAGGAGGTTGATGTTTCCTGGAACTAAAATAAGCAACTGTCTCTTGCACCTTCTATCAAACCAAGCTCCTGCAGCTGCTTTCCTTTAAGCAGTATTTTTAGCATGATTTGGCAAGGAATAAATTAAAAAAATGTCCATTTTGTTTAATATTGTATGGTTTTTGGCAATACATACAGGCATAAACACAGCTGGTGAAGAAGCCTTGTATGTTTAATGCAAAAACAAAAAGATAAAGTATGTAATTAAGCATGAAAGATTTTAGCATTTTTAACATTGACACAGTCAAACCTGAAAGGAAGTAAAAGAGCACAAAGAAGAAGCCCCGTCTAAATTTCCAGCCGCTGGACCTAAAGACGCTTAGATTTACCTGCTTTGCATCTGCTTGAACACACACCTAAAAGCTTTCCTCCCCGAAAATCAGCTCTAACCCTCGCAAACACACACTTAACTGTGCACGAGACACACTCAAATGCACGCCAATAAGAGGGAAAACTCTGTTGCTAACGGTGCTACACAAGCAGCTGCATAACAGGAGCCACTTTGAGCATGCAGGATTATCCGAATGTGCTCAACCCTGATAAGTGGCTTAATGCAACATTTTCATTGGACTTTTTTTTTCTGCTGAAGCTGAGACCCAGGCACACAAGAAGCACTACTTATAAAGTTAGCCAAATCAAGCTTTTGGGATTATGTCACCATGCAAGCTCTGCCATTTCAATGGGGGTGGGGATGTATGAGACAGACAGACAGAGAGTGACAGTGAGAAAGGAGGAAAAGGGAAATGCCTTGGTGCATTTTGAGCCTTTATGTAAAGGGATAACTCAGAAGGGGTTTCTGAATGTAAGGTGGAATAAGTTTTTTCAAGCCAGTGACATCTTCAACTAAACACTAAATGGCTTAAAAAAAAAAAGAAAAAAAAACAACATTCTCCATAACTACTCTAACGAGCTAAAACTATCAAATATTTATGTTTTGCATTTCTCTTGTCATAAAACGTTTAAAAAATAGATTTAAGAATTCTGTTGACATGAAACTGACCCAAGATATAGTTACTGGAGTTGCTGTGAAGCCTTTTTTCAAAGATGAGACCAGGTTGAGCATCAGATCCTTTCTGCCTGAGAGAGTAATCAAATAGAGACACCACATCCCAGAAACGTGGGGGTGGGGGAGCAGTCTTTTGAATATGGATATTAGATATGCTGTATAAAAGATCAAAAGAATCATGCTCTCCTTACAGAGATGAGAAATAGGGGTTTAACAGAAAAAAAGCATTTAATATAGATTTATTCTCCTAAACCCTGGCGGTGGCATTAGAGCTTTGAGCTAGCACACTGAGGCTGGTAGTTAATGCTCAGTCACGTCCTAGAAGGTGTAGTTGGGGGAAAATCTGCTTGTTTCCCAGTTCATCCATGTATTGCACTCTTAGCCAGTTCCTGAGCTTCAGAAGAGAACACCATCAAGTGGAAAGCCTGAAGGGTCAACCTTGTTACCACACAGGATGATTAGCTTTACTCAGGGCCAGGTTAAGCGTGATCATTTTGTAGCTTGGCACACATTTTGTAATTTGACTTTAAATTTGCAGTCACACCCTGAAAATGACTTTTTCTACTCTTTTTTGGGGGAAAGACAAAAAAAAAAGCCTTTTTTTTTTTTTTTTTTAATCTACTGGGTCAAGTATAAATGCCCAAGCTGCTGAGGTCAAATTCTTTGAGTTTGTGTCTTGGAGGAAAAAAAAGAAATATAAGAGTGCTTTCAAGCAGGCATAACTAAATAAACAAACTGTTCTACAAGTGCTTACTGCTCCAAATCAGTCTCCACAGAACAGTCCAATAAGTGGGTCAGCTTAACTTCTTTCCTTGCTGATGTGCAACATGCATCTATATGCTAAAGCGTAGACATGAATCCAACTTAGCAAGGCCAAGGTAGTATTTATCTTGAAATACTGACAGGTTAAGCACTGAACACACAAACATTTGCCCATCGAGAGCTTGTTAGCATTTTATCCAAACTACATCTTTCTGGTTGCCAAGGTAGCAAAAGCTGCAACTTTTTATTTTTTAAAGCTTCTGTAATTATTTTAAAAAATGAAACATGGTGACAGAAGGTTTAACTCAGAGCTTAGGCCTTGTATCTTGGCAACAATAAAGAAAATGGAGCAAAGTAACTGTTATTGATTTTGCAGGGTAAGGAGAGTGGAAGCTGTGCTGCTGGAAAAATGGACAGGGGCTCTCCATTTCCACCTAACTCACTTCAAAGAGTCTGTAAGCACACACCTGGGAAAAGCAGCATTAATATTAATCAAATGTGGATTAATATACCAGTATATACTAGATATGTGTACAGTTCTGTGCAAAGGTTTCAGGCTCTTTGGATATAGAGTCTAAGAGAGGGAAGGTTGTCACACTGCAGAATGAATTTTAGATGATCAAATAAATGTGAGACGAAGCTGATTTTAGTTATGTGACAAATATAAACACGACATACATGCCCCACCAATGTTTTCCCCACTAGAGATGAGGTGCTTCCTAAGAAATATTATATTTAGTGGGGTTTTTTAAGCCTTTCACTGTTTTGCAAATAAACAGCAACTTGCTGTTTTATTTAAAGGGAAACACTGCAAAAAATTGGGACGCAGTGTAAAATGTAAACAAAAACAGAATGCAATGATTTTCAAATCTCATAAACCCATATTTAATTATAATAGAACATAACATATCAGATGTTGAAACAGACATTTTCCTCTACACCAACACATCTATATAAACTTGGAGCAGGGGCAAAAAAGAACTGGAAAAGTAAAATCAAAATAACCTAGAGGTGAATTTAACAGCTAATTAGGCTATCTGGCAAAAGGTCACCAACATGTCTGATTATTGGAGCATCTTAGAAAGGCACTTTCAGATGTAAAAATGGGCAGAGGTTCACCAATCTGAGACAATCAGAAAAATGTTTGACACAAAATTGCAAAGACTTTCAAGATTCCTCTCAAGAGGAATCTGTCAAAACAGGGCAAGGCTGAAGGTCAAATCGCTGGTGATCTTGGGGTCCTCAGAGAGCACTGCATCAAAACTGGACATAATTCTCTACTGGCAATCAGTGCATGGGCTGAGGAATACTTCCAGAAATCACTGTCTGTATACACAGATGACCCTGAAATCCACAAACGCAGGTTAAAGCTCTGTCATGCAAAAAAGAAGCCAGATGTACACAGGCTCCAGAAACACTGCTGTCTTCTCTGGACCAATGCTCATTAAAATGGTCTGAGGCAAAGTGGAAACTGTTCTGTGGTCAGATGGATCAAAACTGGAAATCCTTTCTGGAAACCATGGACGCCATGTCCTGCAGACTAAAGAGGAGAGGGAGCATCCAGCTCATCAGTGGACAGGTGAAAAGCCTTTGTCTCTGATGGTATGGGGCTGCATTAGTGCACATGGCGTGGGCAGCTTCCACATCTGTGAAGCTCCATCAATGCTAAATAGTACATGGAGTTTTTAGAGCAACATCTGCTCCCATCCAGACAACGTCTCTTTCAGGGAAGGTCTTGCAGGTTTCAGCAAGACAATGCTGAACCACATCCTGCATCCATCACAACAGCATGGCTTCACAAGAGAAGAGTCCGGCAGCTGAACTGGCCTGCCTGCAGTCCAGACCTTCACCAAAACAAAACACCTGGAGCATCATGAAACCAAATATCCAGTAATAAAGGTCTAGAACTGTTGAGCATCTACAATCCTGAATCAGACCAGAATGGGACAACATTCCTCCCCTGAAATTCCAGCGACTTGTCTCCTCAATTCCCAGACATTTCCAGATATTTGTTAAGAGGGGAAACTACACAATGCTAATTACTCCATTCCATCTTCTTATATATGTGTTGCTCCCTTAAAATTCAAAATAAGCTAATACTTTCCATGAAACGGTAAAATATCTCAGCTTGATCATCTGATATCTCTCTATTGGACAGAACACATTTGTTTGTGATTTGCAAATAACTGCCTTCTGTTTTTATTTAAATTTAACACAGAGGAATTGGTTTGTAAAACAAAATGACGTGTTTAAGTTTAAATGTTGCTGTATGTTAAACTAAGATCCAATCCCAACTCTCCCCAACTACTTGATCGTACCATTGAAATTACTCCAGGGTAAAATGTCTCTTTTCTTGTCTGTAGTGGTCATCTAGCTCTTCAACCAAGGATTTGAGAACTATCAAATAAGAGGCACTTTACCTTTGAAAAATTGACAGGTATGGCAAAATGGAAAAGGGGTTTGACCGTGTCCCCTGGGGACTCTTGTGGGAGGTACTCACCGGTTTGGTGACCGCAGGATTGGGTCTCTGCTCTTTGCAGATGATGTGGTTCTGTTGGCTTCATCCGGCCGCGATCTTCAGCTCTCACTGGAGCGATTTCCAGCCGAGTGTGAAGCGGCTGGGATGAGAATCAGCACCTACAAATCCGAGACCATGGTCCTCAGCCGGAAAAGGGTGGAATTCTTTCTCCGGGTCCGGAATGAGGTCCTGCCCCAAGTGGAATAGTTCATGTATCTCGGGGTCTTGTTCACGAGTGAGGGAAGGATGGAGCGTGAGATCGACAGGCGGATCGGTGCAGTGTCTGCAGTGACGCGGACTCTGCATCGGTCTGTCGTGGTGAAGAAGGAGCTGAGCCAAAAGGCAAAGCTCTCGATTTACGTTTCTACCCTCACCTATGGTCAACAGCTGTGGGTAGAGCGGCCAAAATTAGTTTTCTCCGCAGGGTGGCCGGGCTCTCCCTTAGAGATAGGGTGAGAAACTTGATGATCCAGGAGGAGCTCAGAGTAGAGACGCTGCTACTCTGCATCAAGAGGAGCCAGATCAGTTGGCTCGGGTATCTGGTCAGGATGCCTCCTGGACGCCTCCCAGGCGCACTCCATAACCAGGCATAATACCTGGTTATGGAGTGCGTTTGTGGTTTGTTGACCCGTTTGCATATTAAAATAAATGACATAGCAGTTAAAGTTGCATTAAATCAGCACTACACTGACCCCGATGAACAAAACCTCCGGCTGCAGCTGAAGTGATTCACATCTGAGCGCATCATAAGGTACAGCTTAATCTTCATTTAGAACTGTCCAAACTGTGACCAGATTATTCATTACAATACAGGAGGTCAACAAGTCCATTGACTCAAATGAGTAGAAACATGCACAGTCAACTAACTCTGCTTCACGTTTACACAACTGGGAATACTTTCTGTTTTGATAAACATAATTTACTTGAGAATTAGTAAAGCACAGGCACACTTTAGACAACACTTTAGACAAAGAAGAAATAGTGACACAACGGATAGTGTGTGTCCATTTGTAAAGAGGATACTTAAAATATAAAGCATGATGTGGAGATATTTGTAACCTGCTATGAGCTGCATATCTTTGGCCATACACAATAAAAAAAAACTAGTGAGAACAGCTCAGGGAGAGCTCAAGACACGTTTCTATACCATACAAATGCAAGCCATTATGTTCCCTTTTGGGCTTGAGATGCCACTAACAAGTTTTACACTCATATGGTGTACCCACACATGTACTACTAAACAACTGGCGCATCTTTTCACACCTAAGCGAGGCCAATCTCCCATATTCCCATTACGCATGAACTCATTTCAAAACACAAACACCACAAATATACAGCAGAATCATTATTCTCGCTTCACTTGTCAAAAGTCGGCTTTAGGCTGAATTTTATGTCATTAAAAAAAACATTAATGAGGATGATTAAAACTAGAAAAAGCTGTTATTAGCATAACAGCAAGTGTAAATGCTTTCATGCTGAAAGATTGGACTGAAATGCGCTCAAGATGGTTGAAAATGGTTTAAGATGGCTAAAATGTGCTTGTTAAAGTATCTATGAAGCTGAGGTGAAAAGTTAAAGTTTTTTTCCAATCAGCTTGTGTGGCTCCCTGAAACTCCTCTTCATGGAGACAAAACCATCAGAGATATCCATACAATTTTTTCACCATGGGCACAAGGAGGGTCTGACGAACACAGCAATGTGTCTTTTATTACTCTAATGTTAAATACATTTAAATGGGAACACGTTAAATACACTGGACTGCTTCAACAACAGATAACAGATATAAACGCTGAGAGCTGAGGACGATGGTGTCACTTAGAAAGGTGTAGCAAAAAAACTAAAAGTCGCAGCTCCTTGATGACAACCATTGGTGAAAGCTGACAAAGAGCTACGCTTTGGTGTATAACATGTACCTGAAAACTAAAAGGTGTGTGCATGTAAATAGGTTGTTTCCAGTCATGTTGACATGTAAAAACACTATTTCCAATGGAAATGGGCAGAAAAGGCTGAGTCAAGAAGGTGCTCCTGTGCTTTGGTGTCCCATAATTCAACTTCTGTAAGTCACAGCTCTTTGGGAGTCACAATGACTGAAAGAGGAGATTCTCAACTAAAAGTGGGTATATAATAATATCTGAAAAGTAAAAGATGTGGGAGTGAAATGAAGTTGTTTCCTCTCATGCTGACAGATTTAGAACAGGCTGCAGATCCATTCCTCTGCTCCAAATAGCATGTTTGCACCCCCCGAACAACTGTCCTCTGAGACAAAACCAAAAGAAATACCAAATAAATTCTTTCACCGTAAGTGCCATAAGGGTCTGAGGAATGCAGGGATGCAATTTATTTTACCCTAAAGCAAACAGAATTTAAATGGTGACAAGTTAAAAACACATTAGAATTATGTTTTGGTCGAAGCCAACTCAGTTTCCTCCGTTTTGATGTATAGTTTATGTATCTATAATGAAATTTGTCTGAGTTATGAAATTTTTTTTCGGAGCAGACTGAAAAGTTAGAGTGGGGCTAGAGTGGGAAAGAGGGAAGTGAAAATTCAAAAATTTATAGATTTTTTTTTAACTGCCATATTTAAAAAATGTTCAAAGATATCAACAAGTTGAATACAAGTTTAATAGCCCAGTTGTTAAAATTAGTTGAAGCTAGCTGAAGTAGTTAAGCGCTAAAAAAAAAAAAAAAAGGTACAAAAGAAAAAGAATAAATAGATAATAATAATACAGAGAAACGGGAAAACTAGTGTGTGACTGCTTGAAAGCATTCACACTATGACTGATGACAGGCAGAGACAGATATGAATCTTATTCCCAACTACAATGCTAGAAGGAACTCTACTGGCTTTTGGCGTTGAGTGGGTTCATGTTTTTGTGTTTTACAGGCCTATTTTTTCTTCTCTCTCCCCTTCCAAACTAAGCTTTATAATTATGAAAGCGTGTGAAAGAAATGCTTGCTGCACCTACTGCAAGGGTTTACACTGTACATTTGGTTAACTATGATTATTTTTTTTCTGCTTCGGTTGTTAATTGTGATCCTGTATGTACCATTTTCAGTCCTGCAATTGCAACTACATTTCTGCAGCCTTTTCTATCATGGTCAAATTATAATGTGGACCCTGTGCATGTAGCAGATGCTATCTATTTGGCAAAAAACAAACTATAATTTAGCCAAGGCAGTGGAGTCCATGATGTTGTCACTGCTGAAAGAAACAAAATCACCTCCACATTTTAGCTGCAAACATTATTTACCCACATCCAGAAGGGCCGCCTGACCCTAAACTTTACCTAATATGTGCTGCCATTTATGGCAAATAGCTCATAATCAATTTTAATAGCTGTAATTAAAGGTTTTTCAACCTAATTCCAGTTATCCTAGACAAATACAGTCAACTTCCAATCATTAGCTAATCTATACAAATACAACACAAATGCAATACTGAACTCCCTAAGGAGCATCTGGACAGCTGTTTAGCTCAGTGCTGGCCTCCGCTGGGTCAGATGTGAGTAAATCAAAGGCCCCCGCCAACCCAAGTGTACTGATCCAGTGGATCAATAGACACAAGAGGGGGAAATCAACACTGCTTGTTTAAAGGGTGCATCCGGGCCAACAGCAAGCTCCAGGGCATTACCAAAAGTGCTTGGTATTCACACGGAGACAGAAGGGAAGTAGATACCCAGCTCAGAAATGAATTTGGCTGTCAGTGAAGGCAGAAGTGTGGGGAGCACTTCCATAGTCTATTGAGGTATTTCTATCCAGAACATAATTCAAAGAACCTGATTCAACTCAGACAGTGGAAAAAAAAATTGATGGCCTTTACCTTTTTACCGATGAGTTTCTTCCTCAGGAACTCACGGGCCTCAAACATGTAGGGGATGTCATAAAGAGGGCGGAATCGTTTGTCTTTGTCCTTGTTCTTCTCCTGAATACAGATGGAGGAAATGAGGACAGCGTGGGGAAGAGGAAGGAGAGGACATCAGGAAAAGACAGGGAGAGGGAGAAGATTATTCACTTTGCGCTTTCAGAGATATGTGGCTAAACATATTTGCTGCAGATCTGTAAAAAACCTGCTGTTGCATACTCAAACACAAAGACACACAGACTCACACAATCAGTTGGTTTGTACCTGCATTAACCTCCATTTTAGTCCTGCAGCAGGGACTGGACACTTAACTGAATGAAATATTTTGGCATTTAAACGAATCATTGTGCACACACACGGATCCTGTCAATACTCACATTATACACAATAAATATCGAAATGCAGTTATCAATGACACACAGAAGCCAGCAGTAAATGAAAAGACACATTACTAAAAACAGATGCACAAAGGGAAGCTGGAGCTCCATTCATATACATGATGCATAAACAGATGTAGCCACATGGCATACACAAACACAAAAACTTCCCTCTCCCACTCTGACAGGAGAGCACAAATAGAACCCATTTGCATTTTCAAAGGGAGGCTGCGGTTTTGTGTTGCTCCCAGAGTGCACAGAAATGTGCACAAATACAGAGTGAAAGGTGACTTTTTGTTGGAGCATTATAAAAATTAAAATACTTCGGCAAATGACAACGATGCAGTAAGAAAAATAAACATATAAACATAAGGAATAAGGATATGAATGACAATACGGTCGTGCTCTCCACCCCTGCCTCTCCCACTCGCTATGAGCGCCGTCATTATCCGTCATACAAAACAAAAGTAACAGTCTTCAAAATGAACGCACGTGCTTGGATTAATACCTCGTTCCCAGCTCTCTTCAATGGTTTTCATTCATTTTTAATGACTCCCCAGTTGTTCGGAGCTGCCAGGTGTGGCACACAGCTGGCCAGATGGATGTGGAGTGAAGACACATGGGGAGAAAAGGATGTGTCAAGATATGTATAGTTTTATGGCTCAATTAAGGTTTTCCAGATTTACTATGCGACAACCTTGACGGGTGTAAAACTGATGAGTCCAAAAGCAGCATTTCTACGGCAGAAATATGTCTTGATTTTTTTTTTTTATTGGATTTCTTTAACCATAGAAGGATTTAGATAGACTAAGAATGATAATACCTCATCTTTTACACACACTTATTAAGTGGAACTCTAACAGGTCAACAGCTGGGATTTTCATGGTATTTAATCTCTACCAATGGGTCCAGCCCAAATTCTTCTATTTTGGCCTGAACTGTGGACTCGTGTTTATGTATGTATGTATATATATATATATATATATATATATATATATATATACACGTGTGTGTGTGTGTGTGTGTGTATATGTATGTGTGTGTATATATATACATGTATGTGTGTGTATTGGTTGGTGTTCTCTGGCAAATGCCAAACGTCCTGCACGGTGTTGGGCTGTAAGCACAACCCCCACCTGTGGATGTCAGGCCCTAATACCCCCCTCATGGAGTCTGTTTCAGACCGTTTGAGCAGACACATGCACATTTGTGGCCTACTGGAGGTCATGTTGCAGGGCTCTGGCAGTGCTCCTCCTGTTCCTCCTTGCACAAAGGCGGAGGTAGCGGTCCTGCT
>JBAMHW010000026.1:20214463-20291261 GCA_037177495.1 Rhadinocentrus ornatus | reverse complement strand
CTATAATTTCCACCTGTTGTCTATTCCATTTGCACAACAGCATGTGGAATTTATTGTCAATCAGTGTTGCTTCCTAAATGGACATTTTGATTTCACAGAAGTGGGATTGACTTGGAGTTGCACTGTGTTAAAAGTTTCCATTATTTATTTTTTAGCAGTGTACATATACATATATATACACATATATACACATATGCATACATATACAGTGGTCCCTCGTTTATTGCGGGGGTTACGTTCTGAAAACATCCCGCGATAAATGAAATCCGCAAAATGCCCACCTCATAAATTTTTTTACAATTCAAATTCATGTTAAGACCTAATTATCCTTCCTTGGAGTGTTTATAGATCTTTCCCAAACTACAATGAACATTTTCAACATTCTCACACACTTTATACGATCTCAAAAACCTACATATATTTATGATAATATATTACTCTGTCACGGTTGTCACATGTGCTCAGTGTAAACCTGCTTTTATCTGTGAAGAGCACAGGGCGTCAGTGGCAAATTTGCCAATCTTGGTGTTCTCTGGCAAATGCCAAACGTCCTGCACAGACGATAGACGCAATATAGACTCCTCGTGGAGTCTGTTTCAGACAGTTTGAGCAGACACATGCACATTTATGGACTGCTGGAGGTCATTTCGCAGGGTTCTGGCAGTGCTCCTCCTGTTCCCTCCTTTCAAGGGAAATGGGCATGTTAACAGCCAGTCGGGCGCCAGTGCGTTTACGCACGTCAAGATGTGCAGGGGCACAAGATGAGCAGGCGAGGGGAGAAGCTGGTGTGCTACTCTCGTCTCCATCATGAGAAGCAACAGATGCCGCATGCTTTACAGCATGGGTCGGAGTGATGAAGATGTTGTCCTCCTCATCCTCTGAAACGAGGGGGTTTGAGGAGACATCTTTGTCTTCCCCGTAGTCCAGGTCCAGGACGTCTTTTTCCTGCAGGAGATCTGCGGCTACATCAAGCAGGAAGCCCCAGCTGGCGCCAGCCTCTGGTACCATCACCGCAGCAGCCCCCTTTGCCTACTCCTCTTCTACCTCAGATTGGGCGGAGGGAAGATAGGGGTCCTGTCCAGACAGCCAGGTCCAAAGCTAGGTAGCGCTCGGCGACCGAAGCCAGAAAGTCTGAACAGTTTAGCTGGCTGGCGTGGATGTAAGATATGCTCCGAGTGGGAAATTGATCCATCCGCATGAGCTATTTAAATTAGACGCCACTGCCTGATGCGGACGGATACGTTTACACATTCACCAGCCAATCAGGGTTGGCGTAATGAAATTAATGCTTCTGAGGGCTGCAGAGAGGCTTGCATCCCATTGTGAGACATCAAGCGCAATATTATGAAAGAGAACCTTGTGGTGAAATTTCAGCCACTTTAAAAAGGTCCATTAATAATACGGTCCATTTGCGTCATGTGAACATTTTAAGGCTCAGCTACCAGAATGTGGAGCAGATTGTGTTTTTTGTTTGAAATCATAAACAAAATTATATTTTAATATTTTTTTTAGATTTGATACGAGTGAAAGTTATTGTGTTAAATCATCAGGTGATATCTTAAAATGATTGATGGCTTTAGATTTAAAAACAAATCATGGTAGAACTGTCAAACTTGTGATTTACAACCCTACTATTTATCTCCAAAAAGAAAAAAAAGCTTGTACTTGTACGGAATTACTTGGAAAAGTAGGGAAATAACCAAAGTGTAGTGTAATAATATGCCGGTTCATAACAGAAAGGATCTCATGTCACTATGAGCAAAGAATTCAAATCTCAGCCCTCAATGCCAATTAGGCACAAAGGGTTTAGAAGTAGATAAACGTTCTACTAGTGCATCTTTTAGAGATTTGGAAAAGCTAGAAAATGACTAAACCAATTTTGAAAATAAAACCTGATCACCAGGAGGTTTATCATAGCGAGAAATAACCTTTTCACAGAGACCTGGACTACATCAGCTGGTGTGCTGCTTAATGGGACACTCAATTATACTAAAGTGTGAAAACAAACTATTTGGAAATAAGCATCCCTCCCTGCCGAGGTTGTTCGACACTGATCACTATGTGAAAAACACTGTTACAAGTCTAATAATTTGACTATGGAGTTGATTTCAGCTTCAGTCTGGAGACAAAAATCACCATCAATAAATTGCTACAACTGGACAAACTCGGTGTACATCATCTATAAAGTGTTATTTTGCCGCTGCAGTATGGTTAACAGATAGAAGAACGAGTCACTGCTATGCCTCAGCCGTAACCCAATAACAACAGTTTGCACTCACTATCCTCAGGGGGGGTTTTGTTCTATTTGGGGTGAATTCCTTTCATTCCATATTACTCACTAAAGCCCAGGAATCATCTTTGACTACTGCAGAGGCATGGTGCATGCTGGGTTGTACAGTGTCGCAGGGCTGCAGGCTCTAGGCGGTAAATGTGTGGATGATACCGCTGGAAGCATTTTCCGCTTCTGGAACATCAAAAGTGAAATCATGACTCAGGAGCATGTCATGTTTTCTGATATTTAGCTGTGGTATGGGAGAAGCATACAGTAGTAGGCCTTAGTTTTGCATTTAGCTGAGTGCAATGATGTTTTTGTATGTAACCTTTCATCTGGGTAAACGAAACACGTTGCTGTGCGATTGTGTCCCAGACAAAGAGGACATTACTTTTTGATAAAGCAGTGCACTGGGAGTCTTATAAAAACAGTCAACATTTACTTTTGTTTGTCTGAGTCGAGTCAAATGTGCATACATAAACATTAAAATAGCTTGAGAGGGTTGGTGTGCTGAGGAGACGGACACATTTCCTACATTAAAAAAAAGCATAAAGTATAAAGCCCATTGTACATAATCCAAATCAATGTTTTAATGCCGAACACAAAATAAGTAAAAGCTTGCGGTTATTAATGTGACACAACTGAAGCTTGGCAGATGTTCTCATTTATGTAAGGCTGAGTTAGTATCTGTCTTATATCCTGTCTCTTCTCTGAGCTCTCTAGCCAGTAAAAGTCAGTCCAGTGTTAACTCTTTTGATATCCAGCTGCTGGCATGTGAAGTTTTGTCTTAAAGCAAAACAGAGACATGATGCCACAGGCTGGAAGTGAAAAAAAATGTGCTGAAGGGCAGCAGCAACTCCAGGAAAGTGCATATTAAGTGTCAGTGTCCCATAATAACCGGTCAGAGACATGGTCTTTTAAGGTCAGAAAGTTAAGTGGTGTTGATTTAAAGTGCCTAGCCTTCAATTATTCATGCACTGATCACTTTTCCAAAAATATTTCTTCTTATATTCTGCAATACTGCCAGTTGCATAAAAAAAAGTTCTCAAAGACTCATGTTATATAGCTATAAAACTTCATATAAGAGTGCCTAGCACATGATTATAATGGATGGACAAAGCTGAAAAAAGCTTTCTACATACGTAAGCTTCTTGAACAATTAAGTTTTATCTCATTCAGATGCTAAAAAACAAACGTATTGGCTGGTTACTGCAGGTAAAACATGAATATAGACCACGCTGTTTATCCAATAACACAATCTGTTGGATTCTTCTTAACAGATGACCATATCAAATTAACCCCCGGTTGCTGTGCACCCGTCACTTCTGCAGTTGAGACTTGCGCGGTTGTTAAAAGTGATGTGTGTATTTCAGTGGGTGCGACTGTCAGATTACTGTCAGAAAATGTTACAGAAAAGCAGCAGGGTGCTCAGACATGCTGCTGGCACGTTCAGCTGCCACCAGATTAATGGAAAGCGGTGAAAATCTCGGGTTAAAACGTGGGCGCGACTGCAGCTACATTTAACATGTTTTTTACGGTGTTGTGCATTTAATCTGAAGATGAGATGGACACAGTACCCCACAGTTTTTTTCTGACCTGCAGCTCCGCCTGCTTAAGAGTCTCTATTGCTCATGAACACAGAAAGATCAGTAACATTAAACACATTTTACAGAACATTAACATTTTTAAAAATGACCTTTATCAAAATGATTTCTGCTTACATCAGGTGGGAAGGAAACTGGACTCATTGGTACTGTAGCCTAGATCTTGCAAAAAACTTGCGGTCAATTCTATTTAAATCCTGACCTATTTAATGGTCGGCCACTTAAGGCCTCTCATAAATGTACTAATATAAGCCGATATACAAACGTAAATATATACATAAAATAAAGAACAAAAATCAGCTGATCCAGTAAAGTGTATTGAAACTTGGTTGTAGCAAACATTATCCACTGAATACATAGGTCAAACTTGTGATTTGAACTGAAGGCTGGACAATAAAACAATCTTAAAATTAGATTGTGGACATTTTCACTTGATCCATCTGTATCTACAGTTCCCTGCCTCTACAGAGGTCATGCACCTCAACTCAACTCGTGTCATTTTCAGACTGTTCAGACAAAAATGCCGACTCGATCAGTAACAACAACAAAATAAAAAAACTTGATAACATTGAAAAATTCTCTTCATCATTCACCATATCTGTAATGTGGAAACTTCTCCCCTCAAACATCTATCAGTCTCACAATCCCATTTTGGTCACACACCATTTCTGATTGCATTGTCCTCTCATGCACTCAAACAAACTTGAGTAAAAAGTCCTTGCATTTTCAGCACAGACAAGCAAACAGGGCTGTGGAGCCAATAATATTCATCCAGTAGGGTTGAAAGATACTGGCTGCCAATCTGCCTCAACCGGCCAATCTGCACGGGTGAATCACGAGATGGGCCACCGTCCTCCATCTTCATGCTCCCGACCTTGGGGTCTAAACATGTCTTGTCAAGCTTGAGGGATGCGCTGCACACGTTGCTAAACACAAGATTTGGAGGACAGAGACAGAAGTAGAGGAAACCCAAGCACAGAGAAGGAAGTCTTGAAAGAAAAAAGGCAGCTGAAAAGGGATGTAAGAAGGAAACGGTCAGATTTTTTAAATAACTAATCGAATGAAACTAATTAAAACTTATATTCCAAAATAAAAAAGAAATGAAAAAGAAAATGCACTCATTTGTTTCTTCTGATTCTCCCCCATCCCTTGTTCCCATTGACAGGTCCAGGATTAACATTTCTTTAAAAAGAACCAAAATAAAGAAAATGGTACTTTAAATCCAAAGATTTATCTCCATTAAAAAAATGAATAAAATAAAACCAATCAAAATGAGAAAAGATCAAATACATTCTAAAAATAAAAATGAAATATATAATTTAATATATTAACAAATTATGTTACGTTTTGTCCGAATTTCACAAACTGATAAAAAATCTAGACTAATCCACGACACAGACGTAAAAAAATAAATAAATGAATAATAATTAAAAAAAATCTTCATCTTCTGACTCAGCATATTCTGAGTGGAAATGCTTCAGATGCACTTGCCTGATCAGCAAAGAATAATAAAATAAAACTAAATTCTTCAGTCAATATTTTCTTTATTTTTTTGTTTAATTTTATTAGGTGTAATTTGTCCACCCAGCAGCAGCTTTGTACGTTTCATTTTAAGTGATGAAACAGAGCTGATCCGCTCTGATGCAGCTGAGAGCTAAGTCAGGACCAAGTCTTGTATGAGTGCTTTTGGACAGGGGGGCGTCAGTCCCCAAAAGTCTCCAATAATACCAGGAAGAAAAAAATCGCAAGATCTGTTGCTAGTCACTTAAAAAAAAGTCACCAGAGGGGAGTCAAAACGAACAGGACAAAGTCGCTCAGTTGGCGACACTGAGCCAAACCACTTCCGTACCACTGAGTTAGTCTTTCCTCTCTTGTCAACGACTTTGTCTGCTTTCTCTTCGCTTGTAGAAGCTTGTCCAGTCACGTTTGCATTACAGACATGAGCACTCGTTTTGTAGCTAAAACTAGCAGCGTTGGAGCCTAGCCTAGCCTAGCCTAGCCTTCTATCTCGCGCTGAGCACAGCCAACTGTTGCTGGGCTTCTTTTCTTTTCTTTTTTTACTGCTCCGTGTCTGTGGTGTACGTCATCGCTTACGTAGCCAATGTGTTGCAGCTCTTTCTGTTTGGCTTGAACGCCAAGTCAGTCAAACGCTGTAATCTTATACTGTATGTATATTGAAATATCGGAAATTTGTTCAAAACTCATATTACTGTTATTGAATAAAAGTATATTGCGGTATATATTGATATTGAATTATTGTCCAGCCCTAACCTGGTGAGTTTACCAGCTGCCACCACCCCTGCTGCCACCTTCAGATTAAGAGGAGAAACTGCAACATGACACCAAAACAATGCGCACCCCCTACGCTCGAGTGCGAAAGCAAACTCACCAGCGTCAGCTACACTGTAGCCGGCTGCACGCATATGTCGCGCAAGCATAAATCCACCTTTACACATATGTCTAACTTCATGATTAATGAGGCCAATAGTAACATGTAAAACATGTTAAATACTAATAATTGAGGCTCAGTTTTTTCAGGGACATTCAGGAACAGAAAAATAATGAAGTAGAACCAGGAAGCTGCACCTGCATCTCTGATGGGGGGGATGACAGGAGAGACCATTATTGCCACCAAGCTGCTGTGCTGACACTGAATCAAGGAAATCTGTCAATACGACTAATCTAACACTGCATGCAGCCCGTTAAATACATTACTGTGCCAAATGTTTCATGTTTAAGCGTTTTTTCTTGTTAACAGAACCAAAGAGTCCATTTTATTTATTGATTTGATGGTGTAGTTCCATCTTATTTATTTCATGATGCAAGATTTCTTTATATTCTATGTACCCCTCTGAATAGAATAAGCCAGAGAGACAATGAAAGTCGATGATAGTTTATGGTTGTCGATGCCAAACAGAAGAGATGTATTGACAGATTAAATGATCCACAAAGACGGCGTCCATAGAGGTTGACTGTAGAGAGGCTCGACAAGTAGGCAGAGCTGTGTGACGAAGCACAGGGATGAGCCATCGTCCTGCTGCACATGTGAGAAAATTGAGGAGGAGAGCAAAACGGGAGAGAGAGAGAGAAAGGAGGGAGGGAGGGAGTCTAGAAGAAAAAGCTGACTCCAAATTCCAAGCTCTAAATATCTCACATCTGAAGATATACAACAGCATGAGAGGGAGAAAAAACAAAAAGGAGCGAGATGAGAGCAAGTGAGGACACTTGTGTCCCAGGGTTTCCTGTAGGCGCACACCATTGGTCCACTAAACTGTCAGTCTGAGCACAATTAGTATAGTCATGAGAGGGGAAGTGCGTGTGTGTGTGTGTGTGTGTGTGTGTGTGTGTGTGTGTGTGTGTGTGTGGGTGGCATTGGGAGACTAAAACGAACATGAGGCGATGGGAGAAGGAGAGGGGCATGGCAGGACCTGTCACAGTTCATCAGTGCACTGGTACATCGCATCTGGCCTGTGTACTACTGAACAGCACACACACCCTGACACACCCACACAAACATAAATGGACTTGCTTGCAGAATATGTAGCCTAACAGAGCACATACACATCCCAACAGACACAGATAATAATGACAACTGGCACAAAAAGACATGTGCAACACACATGTATATAGTATACGTATTTAAAAAAAACAAAACTTATCCTCACATATTAAACTGTAGTGTGTGTGCACATTTAGTATGGCTATGAAAAACTGAAAGGCACATGTCAGTATAATCCATGTTTATGCACGCTCTGACGCCAATTTCCAAGATGTTTCCTGACATAGGCTAATGCAGCTTAACCAAGCATGTCTGCATGTGCATGTGTGTGGAAGCTGTGCTTCAAGCAGCTGTGATGTCTTTCTGTCTGTCTGCTGCACTAAAAGCAAGTGGGCACTTCACTCGTGACAATGTTAGCCAACATTATGTCAGAGCGTGTAGCGCCTCTGGCTTAGAGATACCTGCTGTGGCCTCCTATTGCCTTGACCTTTAGATAAGCTGGTCAAAAACTCACAAAAACCCAGCTTTTACCGTCTGACCCTCAGCAGCCACGGGCAAAAAAAACATAGGGTGGGATTTCTAAGTGTTGCCTCTTTACAAGCACATTCACAGATGATTTGGAGGTGCTTCACAACCATTTTACTGGCTATCAAAAGTGGTGGCACTAAGGTAATAAAAGGGAAAATTACACTGTCCACATAGGGGGGCAACTACATCTGCATCTGTAAAAGTGTGTGGACAGGGCATGAAATTAAGCTTCCTCTGCTTGCATCAAGCAACATCTTACTTGCCTAATTCAGTGGTCAGACACAAGCTCAGCTGGAAAATGAAAGTGGACAGAGAATTTCTCTTTTGCATGAATGAATTCTAAAATAATATTTTGCTCAGTGAGCCCTCCCTGACTCCCCGAAAAAAAAAGTTAAAAAGGACTCATCTGCTAACCTTTAATAACTCTGCACTGCTGCCATAGCGACAACACTCAAAGCCAAGCCAACAGTGTTCAGACAGGCAGGCAGCTCTTTAGCTCACAGACAGAAATAACTAGCTCACAACCGCCAGCATGAACAGCCCTTATTAAAAATACTAAATGCAGCCATATAAATGCAGCACCAGCTCTAATAATCCAAATAATCCTGATAATCCAAACATATACATAGTCTAAAGGCACCCTATACGGTATCTATAGGGTTTATCTCTAACTTAAATGGTTGGCAAAATCAATCATCTACTTTGTTACCACCTGCCTAGTTCCCGATGATCCCTATAGAGCAAGTACAATTTTCATTCCAGCCTCAATCTACTTTCCTAAGCCACTACCCAGGCTGATTAGGGAAAATATGAGTATTCGCAAAGGAATCTAACTTACAACAATATTACATGTGCATGAGGAGCAATGGTAACAATGCTTAACTGCACCAATGTCACATCAATACAACGCACACACAAGCATTCACATCTGGACTCTCTCTCCCAAGCTCCCTGTAACATACGACAGTGTAATGAAGCACAAAACGCATACTGTTGAAGCATCTGGCGCAGGCAAAGAGAGTGACAGACAGAATAAAGAGCAGCTCTGAGAAAAGAAAAACAGATAAAAATGGATGAGAGGAAAGTGTGAATCTAAATCGGGAAAATGCTGGAAAAAAAAAGGGATCTCAAAAACAGGAGAGCTGGGAGAACAAGGACCGAGTGAGACAATGAAGAGATGCTTCTGCCCACAAGCTTGTTACAACCACAGAGGGCTAAGGAGAATTAAAGCACACAAAGGGCATCAGTGCAGGTCACAAATCTGACCACAGTGTGCACACCCCCAGGGAAAGGATGGCAGAAAGTGACAGTGGAGGAGAGAGAGAGATCAGATGAGAGTCAGGGAACAGTACAACATGGAGCCTTAATGAGTCACTAACAATGCCAGGAAAGAGAGAGAGGTGTGGGGGGGAGAGGGCAGACAAACTGGTAACAATAAAAGTGAAAAGACAGGAAAAACATGAAATGGGAAAAATACACAAAGAGGGAGTCGAAAACAAAGAATTTAAAAAGACCAAAAAAATCAACACCAAAAAAAGGCGGCTATCGTAGACGTTATGAAAGCAGACTTTTACAACTGCTGTCTTGACAGAAACGCCACACCCCCTTTGTCTCATAACTTCCCAACAAGGAAATGTGAGACATGACTTGTTTATTAATAAACAGACAAGTAAGCGGTGTCAGCTGTTATAGGAACAAGGGATGGAAGGTTTCACTGTAAACTGACAGCAGTGGCTTAATTACAACTAAAAGATTCTGTGATGAAAAGAATAAAAGATGAAACTGATGGAGAGACATCAATGGACATCTGTGTCTTGGTTCATTGCCCTCCAGAATCAGTCCATTGTGTCAATATACAGTCCCCTGGTGTCAAGGTAAATGTTTATAAGCATGTAAGCGTGTGTTTTAGCAGTCTTGAAGTGATTCTAGGGAAAGATGATAAGCGTGGTGAAAGGGGGGGGGGGGATCGATATGTCTTGCTCTCTGCAGTGCTGCAACTACTGGGTGTGTGCAAGTGTTTCACTGCGTTTGCATGCGCCCCAACTGCAAGGGCGCCACCAAGTGGTCAATAGTATAATAGTAGCTATAAAGGAATGTGGGAACTGAAACATCCACTTAAAAAAAAAAAAAAAAAAAATTAACATCTACTAAGTGTTGTTACTCAGGCGGTTCTAATTAACTGACAGCATCCAGTCACTTTTCACTCTGTATGAAGTGACACACACAAGAAAACAAACTGCATTGTTTTTACCTCTCCTTCAATCCTAGGTGGACGAATGCTGGACAGGTGGATGGTTTTGTAATCGCCAGAGTTGAGCTTGACCACCATGGCGTCAGCGTTGACCACCTGCATCACCTGCAGGAAAAAAAAAAAAAAAAAAAGAGCAGAATGTAATCAGATTAAGCTGAAGTAGAAAAATAAGAACATTCATCTCAATCAGAAATCAGCCTAACTACTAAGAACTGTAGCAGAAACCCTCTGGGGAATGGCACACCCGTGCAGAATGGATGTTGGGGCGAAAAGACTGGGGCGGCATTTTTACTTTTTTAAGTAAGCGAGCAAGCAGGCGGACTGAAAGAAAAATAGGAAATGAAGAAACAGGTAAGAAATAAATGGAGAGTAAGAAATCAATTAAAAAGGTAGAAAGTGGGTGACCACGCAGACTGTGTGCTGTCATGAGTAAAAAGGAAGTGAGAGCGAGGTAAGAAAGAGAAATCCTTGAGTGTCTGAATAAAGTAAGCGAGTTAAGGCTTCCAAGCAGACCGGCAAAGGTTTGGAGGACAGGGCGAGGACGTTTGGCTATCTGGGGGACTTGGAGCAGGGGGGAGGGAGGGTAGAGGAGGCAGACAATAGTGTGAGGGAATAGTCTTAAAAAATAAAAAAAAAAAGACAAACACAATGTTGAAGTTCGACTGGCAGATTTGCACACCCCTCTGCCCAACACCAGCTGGCAGCATCTTGTTTGCAGACCTTTACAAGCGCAACTACATGCATGTAATTTTTGGTTTTATTCCCACATCGGAATCCCATTTCTCTCCTTTAGAGCAAGTGCAACTGAGACTTCTGCAAAGCGGTGGACGAAAGCATTGGCTTTAACCAAACAAAACTACTCAGAAATATCAAAACTGACCTAATCTACGTGTGAAACATGAAATTACCGTGAAAAACATGTATCTTTCCATGTGCCCTTGTTCACTCATGTAATGAGACAGATTGGGGGTAGAATGTAATTGATTTAAAAAAGGCGTCCAAACCGTGAATCTGTAAGTAGGCCGACTGAAAGACTGAAAGAAATCAATCGCCTGCCGCATGTTGCCGTCCTCACTCATCACTTAGGTCGTTCAGATGTAGGCTGCACAGATCTGACCAGTGCATCAAGCACAATTTGGGCCATGTAGGCATTTGTGTGGCTGCAGCACAGGAACAATCAAAACAATCACAATTCGGAGAAAAAGTTTCAACTTTGAGTGAATATTGCAGACATGGATCCAGGTGTGTTGGGCTCATGGGGAGATTCATTACTCTACGAGAGCAAATCAGGCTGCCTTTGCTTTTGCCACCAGAGAACAGAAATTAGACCAACCCACATGCTAAATAGGCTGCCCACAACAGCAGCCAAAATACATCATACACTAATCACTGAGCTGAGTGGGAGAGATGCAGAGACATAGGGAGCAGGCAGGAGAGAGACAGAGAAGGGGAGAAGTGTAATGAATAAGTGCAGAGGGGTGGGGGGGGCATGCAATCACACAAAGACACATACACACTAGAAACACACCAGCCTACACAACTTCACACAGTAACAAGGTCATTTTGGGGCCTGCCCAAATAAATAAAGTGCAAGAGAGAAAATGTGGCAGTAGCAAAGCAAAATTTAAAAAAATAAAAAAACGATCGCGTTTGCTGGCTAATTATCTGTCGGAGGCGGAGAGACGCAAGACACGAAGGAGGATGGAGGAATAGAAAGATGGAGCGGGCCAGAAAGGCTGAGTGCAATCTCACAACAAAATATCACAGGAACAGAGACATGGAGGGAAAAAAATAAAAAGATGGACAACAGATAGAAACATAGAGAAAAAAGTCTTTGGAAAGTAGCTTCCATGAGGGTCGAGCAAGCAGGCAGAGAAGACAAATAGGCTGGCAGCATGACTCACTGGTCTAAATCTGATGTTGGAGAGATGGGGATATACTGCCCCCCCTCTGCCGATAGATAGCATGACATCTGCAGTAGCCAAGATCAGTCATTGCCACTGGGAATGTGTTGGTAGACGCCTGAATCCATGTTGGTTTTTACCACAGGCTTGATTATTACTCATGTCAGACCACCTGCACCGCAAGCAACATCTATATGGTGGGAATTTGACTGTGGCCAGTGAACATCACCCATCAGCTAAAGTACATGATTTCACATGAACTTGCCGAGTCTTTGACTGCGTGATGGTGCAAAAAAAAAAACACTGCTTTATAAGAAAGGTATTCTGGGTAATTTAGTCTCCACTAATTGCCGTTCCAGCTGAAAGATTTGTGCAAACTAATTTACCCTTATTATCCTCCCCAAAAGTCACTTTTTAATTTCTTAAAGCTGTCCGACCTTGAGCATAGTGCGACTTCCTCGAGTCATCTTTTACTTCAATTTTTCAACAATTTCTAGCGTTTTTGCTGACTTAAGTTCTGCTTGAAGCTTACGATGAGAAACCAGTAAAAGGATTTACACCACATCACTGTTTGTCCATCATTTCACAAGCCGATGGTTACCTGAGCAGAAGGAAGGGCGGGGGGAAGGGGACTGCTGGGACGTGGCCTACATCTGCTTCTTTAGAGCCCAGCAGAGAGGAGAGGAAAAAAGAGAGAGAGAGTCCAGACAGTCAAAAAGGAAGACACGTCAGCAGGATTGACTTGTGGGAATTGGACCTGTTGTGCCTTTCCATTTATCCATCACTCAGGTAATAAGAAGTGAAAAGTGGAGTGGATGAGGAGAAGGGGAGGAGTATATGATGATGGGACGGATGGACAGATGGGTCCCTCGGAGAGTCTGTGCACTGCGTATTAGGTGTCAGATGCCACAGGGGCGAGTTTGGAGGGGCAGTAACAGGCCTGAGTAACCCAACAACCGTCTTAGTGCGTACCAAGAACAAACTATTAGGACCACATGCTCTGGAAAACCGTTCAATTCCAAGGTGATCATATGTTTCCCAGGAGGTGCTGACTTGTTGTTGACCCTTTTGAGAGACGGGCCAAAAAAAAAACAGAAAAAAAAGGAAGAGAAAAAAAGGGGTCCTACAGAGTTAAAAAAAAAAAAAAAAAAAAAAAAAAAGAACTTTCTAGAAATATGTAAAAATACCTCGCCACACAAACTCACATTCTTAGTCTTGTCTTTGAGCCTTATTTCATTCACATGTTTTCCACAAAATGTTTTAAATGGGGGTAGGAAGATCTGAGAGCTCCTCGGTGCTGATAATATAAATGTTTTATCCTTTCTCTGGCCTCTTTCCTCTGACTCAGGAAAAAAAAGTGTACATACACTTTTTTCCCCCCTTTTTTCATGCCTACTTTGTATGTGTGCAGTTTATGGAATTCATTCTGTAAGCAGATTGCCAAAGCAACACCTTTTATGTAACCTCTCGGGCTAGCCATGAATTTTTCAGGGTCTTTAAAGTTAAGGGCCTGAAGGGAGCAAACAGACAAAAGGCAAACTTTGAAGAAGAAGAAAAAAAAAAAGAGAAACTTTAAATTTGACATATTTGGGTAAAGTGACAGCTGGGGTTCAAGTCATCAAAACGCTCACAGAGGGGAGCAGATTTTAAGCTGATGTTTTAAGGCTGGAGCTCCTTTACAACATTAAAGTGACAACCTGGAACCAATAATATGTGATTTCATTCTGACAACGAGGTTAGGCCGTTTTGTGCTTCAATCTTGCGTGGCTTGAACTGATACGTGCCGACAACTCAGAGGAACCGATTTTTATATTTGAGATACTTCAAGATCAAAAACTTTTCTCCTAAACCTCGAAACCAATATCTCCAACTCCTGGATTTTAGGGGTTGCTCTGAGCTTCTGCTCAACATACACCAGCTATTTGCCTTGCAGTTGCTTCAAGGTTGTTGTTAACCATCCCCATTTAGCTTTCTATTCAGTGGGGGATGTAAATATGAAAATAAGATGTATGTAGAAAACATTAGAAGCCTCAACGCAGCCCTGCTTTATCCAGCATACTAAAAGGAAACTGGAAATTAGATGTCAAATGGGGAAAGCAAGAAAAACAACTTGTTTTTATCTTTTTGCAGTAACGTAAACACTCGTCATGTTTAAGTGTTTGCAAGTCACGCAGAACCTATAAAAACCTACACCCACTGTTTTGTTTTTATGCTCTAAAACTAAAAGAACTTTCAGCAGCCAAAAGGGCCAAAAAGGAAATGTCTCCAAATGCAATTTAAGCCGAGACAAGAAAAAGCACTTTAAGGCCTCACCTTGGCTACAAACTGCCTGTCCTTTTGGTCCAAGTTGGCTGTGGGCGCCACATAGTCTTTCCAGATGCGGATCTTGCGCTCTTTAGCAGATCTGGCCAAAAACAAAACTTCAGTCAGAACAGAAGGGGCTCAACTAAAAAACACAAATTCAGAAAAACTTTACAGAAGTTTAGTAAAGTGAGAAGATTCCACATCAATGTCTTAAAAAGACATTTATATGCTTTAGTTCAGACAAAGATGCTTCATTAAAAAAAATAGTTATATTTTTGTTATTTCATGTATTTTTAATTTGTTGAAAACAGATCGGATTAGAGACCCCGTGTGACCTTTCGGATCAGTATGAGGAATGTGCAATACATCAATATCTGTGCATTCTGCAATGTCACTCATCTCATTGATCATGTAACACTTAGCACTTTATCATGTGATGCAACATCCTGTGATTTAATTTAGCTTTCTGCACTTTAACACCTCAACCCAGAGTCTTATTGATGTGATCCTCCCTCTGGTTTAAATCAATAATATTCTTATTTTGTTCTTATCTCAATATTTTGCACCTTCTGTTATTATTTTTATTGTTATTTTATTGTGTTAGCCTGTCAAGGGACTAAGGATGGAAATTAGCTTTGCTATAATCCTGCATATTTACATTACATATGTATAATATTATACGCTGCTCTTTTCTAAAATAAATTCAAAATTAAATAAATTATTTTAAAGGAACACTAGCTTAAATGTATTGAAAAAATATTAACACTTAAATTTCAGGAGTAATGCAGCCCCATATAACAGGTACATAAAGTTGTCATTCCCATCTATGCTTTCATCATTAATACCAGATTCCAGTGACAAAAGAAGTTATTCATTCCCACCATTATTTTGTGGCATTCAGGATTCTTTGCAATCTTAGATACCTGATTTCACAGCACTTGGAAAGTGCCATGCACGATCAATGCACAATCTGGATGTTCATGCTCAAGCATGGATATACACTGACATATGTATATCACATAACCCGGAGGACCAAATATGATTTGTAAAAGTTGCATTGAGGTTGCAAAGATGGGACAAAATTGCAAGGATGTGCAGGACACACAAGAATTCACAAGTTGCGAAAGCAATCTCACAACTATCCTGGAGGGAAGGTTTATTACACGTCACAGAAAACAGATGTTGCTGTTCTGTAGCAGTAGTAGTCAGATTACTGTGTGACCTTTGGGTTGCAACACATCAGTTCAGACCCAAACTAACATTATAAGACATGTTAAGGTCCTGTGTCCAAAAGAGAGCTATTAATATCACTCATTCAAGAATTTTTTCTACTTAATGGATCAACTTTATTTTATTAGTTCATTTTTACATTTTAATTCTTTTACTAATGATTTACATGTGTTTACATGGGTTCCTGCAACAAAATCAGTTGCATTCAGACATTGATGGTAGAATTGTTTATGTTTTCTTTATGCATTACACCTGTCCCCCATTGATTAAGTTACACCTTTTCATATCCATCTGTAATTACATACCGTTCAGCAGCTCTGAGTTTCTCAGCTCCCTGGGTGTAAACAGCCATGGACCAGTCCACGCACCGTGCAAAGCCTTCCTTCAGCAGGAGTTCTGTAATGTTACCGTTCTACCACAAAGGGACACAAATAAGATAAAAATTTATAATAAAAATGAAAAATGGGAAGGACAAAATGACTTGTTGTGACCGACAGCACAAGGTTGTGGTTCGTGTGTGTTTTACCGGATGAAGGATGGTGCCCAATATGACCTGGTTGGGGCAGCTCTCCAGAATAATCTGAACATCTCGCTGCAAAAGACGGGATTCAGTGAAGAATTTGGCCTCTGCTGCAAATGGCTCTGATGTTTCTGTCCCATCCGCTTCCCTTTTAAATGTGGGGCACTACATGGAGAGCAGAAAAAGAAATAAAATCACTCACATCTTCTTTTGACCAATCAGATTGACACAGAAGAATGACCAGCACATTTTCGTACATATTGTGGGGAAAGTTTTTTCTTCCTTTTTGTGCTGAGTGTTTGACAGATATAAGCCTTTGTACAATGAGACAAAGAACACAATGAAATGGATGTAATATCTTCAAGAGGGAGATTGAAAAAGATTAGTTATCTTGAGTGGTCTATTGGCAAAGCTGGGTAAGGTGAAAGAGATTGATGGGAGAAATTTAATGGCACGGATATGACTAAAAGTAGTAAGAGGGAAAGGAAACAGCAGACTGTCCATTTTAACTTCAAACAGCCATGTATGTATTTATTTTGTATAACACATGTTACTATATGTGCATCAAAGTGAGGGGTGGTTACCTTGACACCAGACAGCATAACAGTGACCAGGTAGTAGTCAGGGAGCAGCAAGGCACGAACAACACTGCCGTCACGCACATGCTCGATGATGGCTGCAGGGAGGAAACAGAAGCACATAAGAGAGTAAAAGCAGAGCACGGTGTGCTAACAGAGGCCAAAGGCACTGCGCAGTTGCTGATTAAAGAAAACTCTGATCATGACTGGATTAAAAAAGTGTTTCAGCTCCACAACGGGGATGTACGACCAGTGAAGGTTTACTCAGAGGGGAGAAAAATCTCAGCCTTGATGGATTTTACTCTACTTAGGCTCAAATAAAACTGCAGGCAAAAGACTCAAATCCAACTTTTTTTTTTTTTTTTTTAACCCATTTGCAACCCATATAAATAAGTTTGAATGGACGGAACAATGTTAGGTAATTTTTTCGGCTCTGATTGTACAACTACTTTGAAACTGATACACTCATGCTCAAGTGTGACATAGACATATACCCCTGTAAACACAGCGTGTCGCATGTGATGTCACGTCTTTCTCTGCGCGTGTGGGTCACTTCAGGGCCAAAGATGGTTCATAATGGAGTCTTGTTGCAGTTGCATTAAATTATAGCACAAACCACCATGAGGGAAAAAAATTTTAAAACTTGAAAAAGAAATAAAGAAATCTGAATTAAGCATCAAGGCCTGCAGTGTTTCTTCTCTATTAAACACTAATGTAGGTTCCTGGAGGATGGTGTCCTCTTTACAACATACAAAGGCTGCATTCAGCTTTAATTCATTGTGTTTACTGGGAATATCAGTAATTCTAAACTCTAATTGCTGTGACGCTACTCCAGATGCATTTAATTTCAGATCCAAGTCATGTACTGACAAATATTCTGAGAACCGAGGAGAACATTTTATGTTTGTTTTTTTAAATCGTCACTGGAATGCATCACCAATAACTAAATACAGCCATTCTTCTTATGGAAGGAGGGAAACACTTATTTTTACTTGGAAATATGATAACATTTTTGCTAATGATATTAATTAAAAGTTTGAAACTATTTGCATTACAATAGCTATCAAAGTAGTTTTCTCTAAGTTTTTGTTTAGCCTGAGCCATATAAAGCTTCCACCAAATGGTAGCCTGAGTTGAGCTTAAAAAAAATTTGCTTTTCAGAAAAACTTGCATATCTGTATGCTGGGCCTGTCACGATTACAGATTTTGCTGTGCGATAAATTTTCTCAGAAATTATTGCGATAAGCGATAATATTGCGCAAAAAATAATGTCGGCATTTTAAGACCATTTTCAACAAATATAATGATAATGTCATATTAATACAAGTACACCCTTTCAAAGATTAATAAGGTTTAATTTCTAAAAACATTTTAAACTGGAACTGGATAAAATGTTAAATAACAAAACAAAAACAATAAATAGAACGGACTTTCAGTTAACAATGAATGAAAACCAAACAACCAAAAACAATAAGTATGCTGGATAATAAAGTCTTTGTTCTGTAAACAAATTTCCCTCTAAAAAATATATTAAATATTAAACATGGGGCTCAGACAGAAAAAAAACAGCAAAACTGTCAGTTAGGACCATTGTATTAATAAAAAACTAGAATAAAATATACTGCGCATCGTTTGTGAAGCTGAAATATCTCCCCTCATCACTGCGTGTCAGACTGATCTATGAGCCGCTGCTGCTTCGCGACGCTTTTCCACATATGCCGGGTTACCAGCCCAAAAGTAATGCGGCCCACTGGGAATCCTCCCGAACCTCTCGATTAGCCGACATTGCTCCTAATGTGTATTTTGTCATATACGGTAGTCGAGATACTCCATAGTTAAACCTGCTGTTATACACAGTCTATGGTGAAGTAAGATAGAAAAAAATAAATAAATGAAAATTATCGCAGCCGGCTAACTTATCGCGCTCATTCTTTCTTACCATGCAATTAATTGACTTATTGCTTATCGTGACAGGCCTACTGGTATTTTAGGTTTTATTATCCACATCTTTATGCATCTTTGAACAGCTCTAGCTGGATTATTGCAGCCATTTCTAAAATAACCCTGAATGTGTCATGAATGGAAAGATAGAAAGAGGACGAAATGAACGAATGAAAAGACCTGCCCCTTGTTCATTTCCCCCATTCAATAAAGGGGTTGTAAAATGAGCTGAGACATTTTTACCAGCAATGCTCTGGAAATAAATCGACTGGCACATTACACCTCCAGCAAGTCAGGGATGAGAGCGCACTGGTAAAATGAGGCGAAACGAAATATCTGGAGCTAAAAGGACGCATTTCTGGCTAAACATTTAAATGTCTTTTTATGGAGGGGCAAGGGGGGAGAGAAATGCTTATTTAATGAGTGCTTTTATGCATCACGTTTTCTTTGTGTGTGCATCAGTGTGCACACCAATCACAAACTCATTACCGTTAATGGGTTTCTGGTGCAAGGAGTCAACAAAGTTGCGGGGATTCTCTATGGTGTACTTGATGTCACGGATGGTGTGTGAGCCGCCACCCTCGCTCCACAAGCCCTTCCTTGAAGCCTTCGCCTGGTCCTCCAAATCACAGAGTCTGGCCTGATCTGGGCTACAAACACAAACAGAGGGAAAAAATCAACAACCAGAAGACACATCACAATGATACTTTCTGCATAAGCAGCGGATAAACCTCTATTATCGGAGGCTTCTGCAACAATACACCTGCATGTGGTCTTGAAAATAAAGTATGAAGTGGCAAAAGTGTCCCTAAACTTCCCAGGATATCTCTTCTACAAAGTACTTCCATGCAGCCACAGTGTGAACCCTCAACCCCACAGGTAGCGGTTCATCAGGTCTAATGTTAACAGACATTTAAAAGTTTAATTTGTTGCTTTAAAGAACAAAGCCAAAATCTTACCTCTACAGCGACTGTGCAAAACAGAGTTTAACAAAGTTAAGCAACATGAAATCCGACTGCTGCTGGCATCTGCAGCTGGGAGAACCTGATCTTGAAACTTGAAAAGCAGATCCTTACAGCTTTAAACACTAAAAATAGTTTAAAAGCACAGCTGCACCGAAGCTGTGAGTTTCAGGTGAATACTGCTATGACCTAGCAAAAAAAGAGAAAGCCTTAAAAGTTTTCAAACCTGCTTTAAACATACAGTAGTTTGTAGAAACTTGAAATTGGGGTTGCTTGCCTTTTTAAGTTTAACATGTTCAATCGGCCGTTAAGGCAGATGTTCTAGACAACCCCCACTGTTGTGTCTCTAGCAGGCACTTAATGAACAGATTATAAGTGCTTAAAAATGTATCTGAGCACTTTGTAAGGAGACAGAAAAAGTATCTGACAGCTTCTTCAAAAGCAGCCACGCAGCTGGCTACAAACACCACAGCTGATACCATGCTGGCTCCCTAAATCGTGCAGCCTACTGCTTTCCTAAGGCCCTTGTACCACTTCCATTATTCATGACTTTTAATGCCCAACAGGCTTTTGTTTCTCTTAGAAGCAGAGGCTGCCCAGTTTCTATGAGAGCTTTTCTTTTCTTTTTTTTTTTTTTTAATAAACCACACAAACTGAATTTTTTTTTACATCATAATGCAACAAACTTGCTTGTAATTACATTACAGTCATTTAGCTGACGTTTTTATCCAAAGCAACTTACAATGGTTAGGCAGTAGCGTTAAGGGTCTTGCCTAAGGACCCAACTGAAAGGTGTTAATGTCCGTCCTCTGGGGGATTCGAACCCTGGCCTTCCACATCGGAGACTGACTCTACCAATTGAGCTAATCAGCCATTAAAAAACACAAAGAGCATAAACACACAAGGCCTATTTTTTTCCCAGCTGTATTTCTAATTGAGTTTCTGAACTCTGGTCCAAAATGTTTCCTCATCTTCACAGATTTAGAAATTCATTTCATACTGAGGTGAAACTGTTTCTTGTTTACTGAGCAACAATGGTCAAAAACTTGCTGTAAGAAGAGAATTGTGTTTAAGCTGCTTAAAATTCAAGCACCAAACGGAAACAGAAAGCCACAAAAGATATGATGAGGGACACTTAGGATGCAACCGAGGAAAGCAGACATTGTAGTCACAAACTAAATGGAGAGCAAGTCAGAAGCTGGGATTGGGAAAAAAACTAATAAAAAAAAGAAATAACATCATGTGGAGGCAGATAATGAACTTATACCCTGTCTCCAAAGAGATCAGGTTTTTTTTAGGTCATCAGCTCCATCCAACACATTGCTTCAAGTTAAAACAGATATTGACAAAGAAATTGCAACACTGCTCCGCCAGCAGTCTCTCAAAAGGACAAGGAGAAAACTTTCCAGTTCCTTACATACGAACACACTGTAGGCGACATCTTTCATCTCCATTGGTCTCAGTTGAGCTATCCAAAATATTTTAGTTGCAAAATGCTCCATTTCCCTGATGTCTTTACATAGCTGTAAAGGTTGTAGGAAGCCACGTTACCCAGTGTTTTTAATTAAGTAGGATTCATCTGCTATTAAAAAGTGGGCCACGATGACAGTTCACCCCCTTAAATGTTTGTCAGCCACAGTATGTTGACGCACCTCACTTCAGCATTTGTGGGAGGCTGATTTAAAAAAAATAAATAAAAAAAAAATAAGAAACTGAAGCAAAACCCACATGGGTCTTCCATGAATGAAGTTGGTTGGTTGAAAACAGATCACCAGTTCAAAATAAAGTTCAGATAAGCAAGCAGAGGTTGATCCAACACTGGATTAATTCATTTAGTGTAAGATTTGAATGCTGCTGCGTTGCCTGGCAACCAATTCCATCTTGGTCTGCATATATTATTTTGGGGAACCAAAAGAAACAAATGGAGCCTGACTACTTAACCTCAACTCTCATGACCAAATTTCCGAGCTGTTTATGTTAACCTCTGCAGAGTCAAGACCTTTCACTTTGGTTTTGGTTAAACTGGTGTGAACGTGGGCTGGTTTACTGGAAAACACAGAAGTTCTGACACTCCAGAAAGGAGCCAGGTAAGAGCGGTGTCTGTCTGAAGGTACCAGGAGGCAGGAATGTATTTCTTTACCCTCCTAAACCTGTTCCTTTAATCCGGTGGGTGGCCAGACAGACGAATGGATGGATAGAGAGCAAAAACCCACAATGTAAAACAAAAATTGAATATGCAAGTAATAAAAATCTGCTTCAACTTTGCAAGAGAAAAAATCTTCACCATGTTTAAAAGAAAAAGGCGAAACCAACCAACCTGAGGCCAAAACTAAAATAAGGAAAAATGACTAGAACTCAATCATTTGTCCATATGTGGAACCCTGAAAAGAAAAACAAAATAGCATCCTGCCTTGGTTTTCCACCAAGTCCTGAAGACCCCCCCAGCTATGAGCTTTGTTCCCTGGCCGCCCATGTTAGCAAGCAGCAGTCAGCTTCTGAACACATGTTTAACTGCGATGTCCGAAGCCATCATCATTATCTCCTCCGTAATTATCATCACATCCCAGTTACTGTGATCAACACAGCAAGTCACGAGGAGTAATGATATTGGAGGCAAGCGCACTGAGGGAAAAAACAAAGGCCCTGAAACCTTGCTGAGTAATGGGTCTTCCCTTCGGCCAAATGATGCCAGCTTACACTTAAAGCATCATTTACATTAGTGCTTGTTATGGGCCATTGCACAGAATGCTTTAAATGGGTCATTAGTGGCAAAATGTTCACATCATCTCTGCTTATGTTAGGAGTATACAAATGCAGCAGCACGAGTCAAATTACTTGTAATGTGTGTTATGTGCAAATACTGCCACTGGAGGGAGGTGTACCATACTTTGTCATTTAGCATGGGGTGTGTATTCAAGGGGATTACAGCGTATGGGCTATGTGGCAGGAAGAGGTTTCACAGGGACGTTGTTATAGCAGCAGGGGCATGCTGCTGCCATCTGGGATACCAAGGCTCAGTCTCAATTCTCTACACGCGGCCAGTTGAGGACTTAAATACATCTCCCCACAGATTCTCCAGCGTTTTGCCACTATGAGCTTTAGCAAGCTCAAGTTTGTCATCCTGCCAAGCGAGATTTCCCCTCCAACCCCTTCAAACAAACTCGAGTTGCAAATTAACAAGCTTTTTACATCCAAAATGACTTCGCATTTTCGCTGAGCCAGTGAGCGTGGGTGAAGAATGACTGCAGCTTTATATTGCAGCTAATGGGGAGCCTAATAAACTAAACTGAGCCACTAGTTTTAGAGGGAAAACATTTATTATATCAGTCTTCTTATATAAAAAGGTAGAGCCAAGGTTTTGCATGTCAACACTTTGGAATATGGCACCATAACAAAACAACACATACTACAAAATCTGTCATAAGATATAAGGCATCTCAACAATGTCAGGCTTACTATGATGACAATAATCACATAATCAACATTTTATAGAATTCTGTTTTGATTATGTTCCCTTTTATTGCCTTGCGTTGTAATAAGTCACTCCTTCTCATTCAGGGAATTTCTTCCCCAAATTAAAAAGCCAACTCAGTTCCTGATGAAAGCAATTCAGCTGCCTGTAGAGGCTTAGTTCATTAAAGCATGATGCTTCCAAGGTAATCATTTTAAATAACCATGATCTAAATGTTGGCCTAGATTGGGATAAATTAGATCTTTTTTGCATCAAAAGCAAAAATGTAAGATTTTAAGAGTTAACAGTGAAGGTGAACACGTTGTGAAAACGCACCTTTGCCTTCCCTTTCATGTCCTTTTGTTTCTGTTGTAGTGTTTACCACCAGCGCGTAAATAAGATTACAACTCCCTTAAGTTTGGTGTTCTTTTTTTATTTGAGACAAACATTGGTTCAAAACTACACTCCTGCGGTTTGCTTTGTTAGGCCAGAAATAAAAGAGAACTGATGGATTAATAAAACCTGGTCCTTGTGGCAGGAGGGGAAAAAAAACTCTTTGAAAGAATTAACATTTACAGATTGATGCTTAAATATTCTCAGAAGCAAAGTCTTACTTGTTCCCTCTGATTCCATCCCTTCGGACTGTCGCAAGGCCTTCATTCACCAAAGACTCAGCAATGTTTTCACCTGTCGCATCTACAACCAGAGGGTAGAAAACAATATGTCAGTCACAAGCAAACACACCGGCAACTTTATTTTCCCCACATCAGTGATGTATGTTGCCGTTATTCATTGTCAGTTGATCCTCTCAGAAGTAACGATGCACCTTTCCCCAGGTAGACCATGCCATACTCGCGGCCCAAAGCTGTCTTGTTTTCCACAGTGAAGCACACTTCTTTGCCAATTAGTTTCTTCCTCAGGAATTCTCTGGCTTGGAAGGCCCACGGCTACAACACACAGACACACACAGAAATAATGTCAGACAGTTTAGAGTAATCCAATCACAAGCAATTAATCAGGACTTTGTCTTGTCAGGTTAATGCTGAGGAATCTCAGACGGTTGTTTCATGTCATGTGTAAACTAACCACAATGCAAGCAGAAAGAAAAAAGTATTATATGTTTATAGATAAGGAGAGTAATGGTAGAAAAATTGAGACCACCAACAGAGATTTTCAGATAATTTTTGTTTAATGGGAAAATAAGTTTTGTTTTTTTAAGATTTTTTTGTTTCTACATGCCTTTATAACAGCTGCTAGACAGGCATTATTTTTTTAAAACTCATTTTCATTAATTATTTTTATTCTAAATATACATCAGTCTCTCCTACAATTCTCCATTTCTAAAAGAATCTGCTCTCATTTTATGATAACAGCCCCCCTTGTTTGTAATGCTTTACCAAATACTGCTTTTTTTATGTTTTATAGAGCCACTTGGGGTAGCATTTCCTAATTTATTGGACAACTTGGTGTTTGTGTTGGTGTCTTAGCTGTCACTGGCTTTCTGGTAAAGACTTGAGTCCAGCCAGCGGAGGTGATGTCACACAGACAGGAAGCAGAGAAAATGTGCTCAACTCTGGTCTTTTACCTCGGACACAATAAAAAACTACAAGAATAGTAGGGAAGGCAGATATGAGATAAGCGCAATTTTTTGTACTGAAATCTGCTAGAGCAGAGCTCTGTGGAGCACTTTAACTCAGCTCTGCTTCCTCCTCTGCCTCACAACTTCAAGCAGCATTTAAATCCAGCAGTGGTCGTGTCTGACTGACAATAGAACACGTTTAAAGGTTCACCACATGAAAGATTGTCTGACTAAATTAGTGTTATCTAAAAGTCTCACAGTCAGTTGATATTGTTTTTCTCTGATATTTTGTCAATGAAAAGGTACTGGTTTGGAGGGACAGAGAAAAATAATATCTCCTCAGTACAACTTGTACTAGCTTTGTAAGGCTAGTTTAAATTCAAATGGGTGCAGACATAGTGGGGTAAAAGCTGCTCACCTCATCAGGGATGTCCTTGGTGTCGGGTTGGCCTTGTGCTGCTCGGCGGGCCATGACTCCAGCTCGAATGTTGCTGAGATTGATCTGACGCTCTGGGGGTGGGCCGCCTCGAGGCTGGCCACGAACAATGATAGCACAGCCTGACAAGACCTGGAGAGATGACAATATAGACTGTCAATGCTGAAAGACAGGACTTGTCCATTGTTTTACTTAAAGCCAATATGTTCTAGCAATGTCTCTTATTAGAATCAATTCAGTACCAAGAGGATGATAAAGGGAACAATTACCAGACATGCAACACTACAGTCACTTCTGTGAAAAGAGGATTCCTGTTGTGATTGTTGGTTGCTATTTCCACTAATCCAGGTCATTATATTAAGCAAGCGACTGATAAAACTATTTGTTTGAAAGTGACATAACACAAGAAAAAAAGAAAATCACATCACAGCAACTATAAATCAGAAAACTAACAGTAGCAACTTCCTACTACATGTTACCATGGTGACAGTATGATCATGCCATCTGACAATGTAGTTAAATACAAAAAAAAAAAAAAGAGGGGAGAGATAACCTTCTCATGGGTGTGACAACCATGGCATTTACATGAATCTGAGCAAACACTTTATCTGCAGACTCGCTAGCGTGTCTGCAGGGAGCATCCCTGGATGCTGTTGATCTAAGATGCAAGGTAGATAAACCCTTTCATCAACTCACTGGTGTTCATCACTAACTGACCAACTCCATCCCAGCAGATGCAGCTGGATTTTTTTTTTTTTTTAACAAAATGATGAGCTATGGGAGACCCAAAAAAGGCAGCGACACAGGCACAAAGTAATTTATCTCTGATTACCATTAGACAACAGTGTCTAAAAATTATAGAAATGTAAAGGAAAAGAAAAAAAGATAACCTGATGACCAGAAAACATTGCAGAAAAGCTTTTTAATAAGATATCAGTTTTAAGTTATATTAATATTTTGATACAAGGAGAAATAGCCATTTATAATTAAATGATTATTGTTAATTATTAATGCAAAGCTTCTGAAATAAGTGTTGCAATCTGGATGGCTTATAAATTCTTGCCTTTGAAATACTTTTTTGTTATTGTGAGGGGAACTAATCACAAATGAGCAGCCTAGTCACTTTTCCATAATTGTACCAATGGCAATCTTATATAAACCAACTTTAACAATTCACTTTCAACAAGGCGCACGTCTGAACCGCACATACTTACATCAACAAATATGCACACATAAATAGGGGGGTTAAACTGGTAATATGATCTGCTGCTTTAGTAAATAATTAACAGGTCTGTAAAAATTCTCCTACTCTATGATATTCCCTACAATCATTAGTTGCAGTGCCCAAGACTTTTTTGGTCCCATTAACAAGGCAGTGGTGGGAATGGTGACTCCCAATGAAAAAAGTTAACATTTCTTCTTGAGTTGATAAACATAAAAAGGGAAATGAGACAGGAAAAAGTTTTCATCTGATAACTGCCTCCTCTTAAATGTCCTTCAGTATGACACTATTGTTCCAGTGGTGTTTCAAGGTGGCAGTAGTGTTTCCTGAGCAACAAAAAAATTACACAAAGGAACATGAAGGACAAATTGCCAACTCTGCATAATGGTCTTATATTTTAATTATGATGGAAATGCCATGGAGGTACATCGAAATAAGTTAAAGCAAATATAATAACAGAAAGTAGCGGGGGGAAAAGATTACAGGGAGATAATGGGGTAAGAAAGTAGTTGCTACGTGTCAGTTTACTATGGTTGGTTCAGACCGGGTCTCTTAGGAAATGCTCCCTTACTGAACACATTTAGCAGCTTTCCAACAAAAAGGATCCGGGAATCTACGTTAATAAGTGCTACTTTAAACATTTAAGCCTGACTCAATGGACTTAGTAGAAAAACAAAAATGAAACTATAACTCAAAAGTGAGGAGCTTCCCTCGTTAGCTTTCAAGATAGTAGAATTAATTTACATTTTGGTAAATAAAATAATCAAGCCGTCATGTAGTTTTGCTGAATACAGGGTTGACAGCTTTGCGACTGACAATGAACAATGTTAACTAAACGTTGACGTTTCTAAACAGATCAAGCTAATTAGCTAACGGTTAGCTACCTGTTAGCTAAGAAATTGAACATCTGTTAACGTTGCACAAGTTTCAGTCCCTTTAGATCGCAGTCAGCTTGACCACAAACACGTTCAGAAATGTCTGTGGACCTTTAGCAGTATTTGCACATCGCATGTAACTATTTTGGTAAAGAAGTTGGGGTATTAATGACTAAAAAAATTAAAGCAAGCATGAAAACGTTAGTTATTCTTCAGCTTATTGCAAGGCTAGCAAATTTAGCAACAAACTAGCTAACATTAGCCGGCATGCTGCTGCTGCCTGATGAGCTGAATGATACTGACAGTTGTTGATATTTAGTGACAACGCTGGAATTGGGCTGGCCCTTGAGTTTATACAGTCAATTGAGCTTTATGTGTGAAGTTATAAGACAACTACCCATTATTTTAGTCCCCATTAGCCCTTGGTGCACTAAGCTAACTAGCCATCTGTTTCTAGTAAGCTCACATATTCACATGTTAGGATTCCTACCATTTTTACTATTCCTCTTTGCAAAGAACCAGTTGGAAGGGGGGCTGTATGAGCTGGTGCCGAAACAGAAGCCATGTCCACCGGTTTGAGATATCTCGCCGTTAAAGGGTGACCAAGTTAAGGGAGCCGGGACACAGAATTAAGTGACTGTTCCAATGAAAGCCAAGAGAAAAAGGCTGAACACCGATGAACACACACGTTATACCGGAAATACACTTTGCCATGCATACACAGACGCTGAAATCTTTCCGGGTCTGGGGATGAGAGTGAATGGGAGCGGACGGAGACGCTCTTTGACCGCGTAGACAAATTGAAATAAAGACTTCCGGTGCAAGAGGTACGACACGTCAGCATAGCGTTACCCCAGATAATGCTGCCTTCAAGATGTCTGGGAAAAGTTTAGATTCAACTAGAGCGTATCCCAAGGACAAATTAAGTGGTCACTTTTGAATGTTAAAACATTTAATATGTATCAGCAATTGCTGCTGAGAAACACAGCCGCTTCTTTAAATATTTTCACTTATTTTTTAAATATTTTTGTATTTTATTAAGGCCATGCAATGCTATTGTTTACGAAGCGCTATTTTAATACGTGCAACCAAACATAACAACAACATATTTACTATTAACATCACTCAAACCGATCAAACTTACGGAGAACTGGTAGATGGAGTTGGTTGTGTGTGTGGTAAACATATACCTCTCTTCAAAACTGGAATGCATACACTATGCTTTACAGAATAAATGTCACATATTAATTTAAATAAGGGGGAAAACTAATTAATTTGCTTTGATGTACATGCTTACATTTTTAATTTGTGAGTTGATAAAGACCTGATTTCCAAATAGCTTAAAGTTCTTTGACATGTTTTGCAATTTTTTTTTTTTTTTTTTATTTTTTAAACATATAATATGGTTATAAATCGCCTAAAACAAGTTTAGGCACACTACACGATAATTGTGAAGTCATTCCAACTTTATAGCTTTTAAAAATATTTTCGTTTTATTTTTTAGGAGGATTTTGCTTGTTATTGCTTCTATTTCAACAAGATTGTGTGATTGTATTGCATTAACTACTTGTTTAAGCTTGATTTGAATAAGTCTAGAGATGTTACAGAGAGAGGACAGTGAAAAAACCTTTTTGCTTGTGCAAAATGTAGTCCATTGTGGATTCTGAAGTCATTCTCTAACTAAAGCCATTCCGTTTATTTTAAAGGCGGTGTGAAGTTTGCTTGAATTGCAGGTACAGAATTGAATTAAATCCTCTTTTTATAAGAAAAATGCTTTTCATACTACAAGCTGAGGGCTGCATGGTTTATCATTTTGTTTTTTTAATGCAGACAATATTATACTTTGACAAATTAACACAAATTTTACAGTAGTTTGACAAACAACAGCAGAATTGTATTATCAGATTTGTGCTGTAATCAAAGCATGGTATGTGAACGCACCAGATGACATTGTAGACACATAAAAATGCTGCTTAATTGTATCTGCCAGCTCCCATATGTGTCTTTTATGTGATTGATTGTGTTGGAAACAATGCATTGCTTAGAAAGAACATCTGTACTCTGAAGATCTTTACTAAATATTTGCTGGCTAAAAACCCAGATTTTCTCTGTCATGACTCTTTCGATGCTCTGACTAACTTGTAATAAAAATAAAGAACTATATGACTGAGGCAGAAATATTGTGATCAAGGACAGGATACATTGAAGGGTAAACATGTACATAGTGTAAATAACCAATAGTATAAGAACTCCTGGGATATGCTCTGGTGTGTAATATGTGTATTACACATGTGGTACACAGAGAAGAAGAGTTAACAGTCATGCACAGATCCTGATGAGGTGCATTCAGTAACTGTAACCCTATTAATATTAACACTAAATTAAGCTGAACAATAATTGGTTGAAACTCATACGCAAGCACATAAAAACATGAACCTTAATTTTATTGGAAAGATCTGAAAATTTTAACTTTAATACAAGGAAGAGATTTGTAAGAAGTTAATTAAAGGGGCATGTTTATCACCTTGTTGCACCTCTTTCTCTTTCAACAACACTGTAAATGTTTAGGAGCATAAAACACCTGTTTTTGTATATTTTAAAGTGAAATGTTTCCCCAAATTCATACTTCATGTATGTTTTCCTTTGTGAAACAGTTTAGTTTAGTCCTATTTTAACTTTTGAGAATATTAGTGGTTTGCAATTGTCTTGCTGAAATAAACAATACCTTCTCTGCAACACCTCATCCTAATGGCAGACATGATGATCCAAAATCTTTATATCATAGAGGGTCCCATATTATACATTTTTTCAACAATTTCATATGGATATCAGAGGTCCAACAACATTGTTTTCAAAGTGTATTTTTCCAAATTCAGCCTTGGTCCTTAATTTATGCCATTCCAAATGTGGCTCTAGTGAGCTCTACTGAGAACCGGCTTTCTGTTTCTGAACCTTTAAATGTTCATGTGTGGTGCCTTTCCTCACCCCTTAGTGGGAAATGATCCGGCTTTCGCTGGCACCCACTCGGTGATTTTAGAGGGTAAGCTCAGCTAGCTGGGGGTGACGGGTCAATGGTAGTACCCACTGCCAGGGGGGGATGTTTTTTTTTATCACTTTGCGAAAGATCTCAGATTCACCCGTTTGAGCACATATTCGCTAAAAAGTGGAGCAAGTGAGAGAGGAGACAGAATTTTCTAATTCATGGGCCTCATACACAGGCTGTGAGGACGCATTGAAACCCTTTAGAAAGTGAATTTTGCATAATATGGGACCTTTAATGGGGCATTCACAGATGCACAAGTAAACCATGCCACGTGCATCCTCATACCATCAGGAAATCTGTGGTTTGCTCTGTAAGTTATTAACATGCAAGAAAATAATGTTCCTCTTTTGACTTGAGGATGCAGCTTCTAAGATTTTCAAGAACATTTTTAAAAATCAAAACACAGGAAAGATTTCCATTTCACCTCAATATATCATAAATGAGCTCAGGTCCAGTATACGCTTTTTCCACTCAATTTTCATTTAGTGACTTCAAGACGAAATGTAGAGTTTTATTTTATTTTATTTTTTTATTGTAGTTTCATAATAAAACGAAAGATAAAAATCAAAAACCTATTGTCACAGGTCCTTTCCCAGTCTCCAGGGAAAGGTCAGGCAAGCTAAGAAAACGGACAATCTCTCAGTACAATATATTAAAAACAAAAATACAGTTGTACCAAAAGACCATAAGAAAATAAGAATATTGTGACTGTGACTTGGCTTGAATCAGTCTCCATTCCAAGAAAAAGATACTAACAAGAAATTAAAAAGACTTTACAGGAGAAAAACCGTCCAAACTTTCACACGGACCAAACCAGCCATGGAAACAGAAACAACAAACATCACAAAACAAATAAACCACGACACTTTTAATTATGTACCGCACAAGATGAAAAATAAAGGTTATTTTAGCTGAGAAATATTTTTTCATGTAAACGTCTGTTGAAAGAACATATTTTTCACAAAACAATTTAAAAAAAAAAATTTGTTTTAGCTCAGTATGTATTCTTTGATCATATTGAGCCAAATTGTATCATCATGAGTTAAATGCAGAATCTAAATAATTTACTAATCTTTTCATTTGGCATCCAAAATTTATTGAAGAGCTTGGATTTGATTTTAAATCCACATGTTTTTGTTTTTGATATGTTGAGATACTAATTAAATTAGTCAGTGATGTTGTCAGCAACATAGAGCTGCTGCTGAAATTCCATATGTGATCCTGAAATTGCATCAGAATATGCAGTGGTCATGTGTTTGAGTAGAAAGCCACAGAGAAGGTGTAAGCATAATTTCTAACAGACATGACACCTTGGTGGATTCATTTGAATAAACGTTTCATTGCTTTACACATGCAAACATTCTGTAAAGTCAGTCTGTTCTTGTATTTTTGAGTCAAGAGTGTTGCACCACATTCAAACCCTGGCAAAAGTCATGCAGGGTGGACAATTTACAGCTTATAGTAAGCTGTGGTATCTTTTAATGTTGAACTGAATACTTTGTTTATTGCAAAGGAGTTGACCTTTTCCAGGTAATGTATCTTGATGTCATTGCAACCTTTGTTATTTATCTGGTAACAATGACTCATTTTAGGAGAAACTGGCATCAAGAGATCACATGAGGAGAAAGGAAAGAGTGTCACACAATTTTTCTGATTGAAGAAAATAATAATAAATAATTTTGACATGGTAATATTAAAAAAGTACCTGTAAATTACAACTTTTAAAAATTATTTATTTATTTGTAAATTACAACTTAAAGGTCAAAATCAAACTAAAGCCACTCAGAGCTGCATTTATTGTAAAGTAAAATACAAAAGTATGAAAAGTTGACATGTGGGTATTGTTGAATAAAATGATTAAAACTGCTGTAATATGGGCTCATTGTGGCATAAAATTCACATTAATCACACTATACACATTAAATACACATTCACTAGCCACTTTATTAGGCACACTTTGCTGGCACTGGGTTGGACCCAATTCTTGGTTTCACAGCTTTAACAAGGTGCTGGAAACATTCTTCGGAGGTTTTGCTCCATATCGACATGATAGCCTCATGCAATTGCTGCAGATTTGTCAACTGCATCCATGATGCAAATCTCCCTAGAAACCAGTTGGAGATGATCTGAGCTATGTAACATGGTGCATTATCCTGCTGGAAGTAACCATCAGAAGATGCTACACTGTGGTCATAAAAGGATGGACATGGTCAGCAACAATATTCAGGTAGGCTGTGGTAGTTAAACCATCCCACATTGGTACTAAGGGACCCAAAATGTGCCAAGAAGATATCCCCCACACCATTATACCACCAGCAGCCTGAACTCTTGACTTAAGGGAAGATGGATCCATGTTTTAATGTTGTTTCCAGCAAATTCTGACACTATCTGAATGCTGCAGCTGGAATGGTAACTCATCAGACCAGGCAACGTTTTCCCATCTTCTAAATGTATTGACTTGCTGCTATGTTAGTGGCTGATTAGCCATTTGTCTTAACAAGCAATTGATCATGGTTACCTAATAAAGTGACCAGTGAGTGTGCATCATAAGAGGACTCTGACAAAGGATGGGGTATTAAGAAAATGCAGCGTGCCACTGTAAAGGTTTTTTTTTTATAGTTAATTTAGTTAATAATGTAATTTTTAAAAAAGCTTCAAGCCTACAATTAATCTTAATTGTGTAACGCTGATTAAATAATTTTCTGTGTTCGTGCTGCAATATGAAGCAAACACGTGTTTACTTTACCGACAGTAAGCAAACGTAACCAACTTATCTAAATTGCTGCAAGGAAGTTAACCTGACCACTGCAAATGACTTCTTTGTTAGAAATTATGCGAAAAATGAAGAGAAAGAACTGCTGCTCATCCAAAACTTTGCGTGACTAACTAAAGACAGTATTAGACAACTTGGTCACGTGGGCTGCAGCGCAGATACTGAACTTCGTTGTGATTTCACAGCCAGTTAACCAATCTAAAAGTTTAAATAATAAAGGCATAAAGTTGTAGTAACTTTAAGCCAGGAGAAATCATAAAGGGATTTCAGTTCCAGTTAAAAAGAAAATAAAAGAATGATAGAAAGACTATTTTTTATGGTGTAGCCTAGAGTAGAATATAGTAAAGTAGAACTGCCCTGATCGGTTATGTAAAGGCAGGATAACAAAACACTAAAACACATCTGTATTGACTAAACATGGAAACACCCAAAAAAGCTAAACTAACAAACGTGGAGATTCTGGATCAGCTCAAACTGTCAGAACAGCAGGGAGGAGACTGACCCGTTGCGCACACTGCACCCCAGTGCGCTTTGGAGAAGTTTCGCTGGCCTTTTTACGCGGTAAAATTTTTACATTTCTCAACGCTTCAGCTCACAATTAAGCACACATATACCTGTTTTTCCTTCAAAACAAAGACTTGAGACCTTTATCCGAAACGTGCCAGCTGTCTGTGGCTCTATTGGCTGTGAAACTCCAGCTCCCTTCCCCTGGCGAGAACAGACTAAAATTTACGCACCACGAAAATGTGGTGCGGTCTTATCAACTCAACATACGTACTTTAATCAGCCACGTTTAGCAACACGCTGTACATGCAATAAAGCTGCATAAATCAATGACCACGTCAACTCCTCCATAATAAACAAAAACGCTCACCTTATTTGTCTTTTGTCTCGGTTGGCAAGGAGATGATGGTGTCCAAAAAATGGCTGCCAATGGCTGTTTTCCAATGTGCCTGACTGTACACAGAGTATTATTGTCCTCTCATTCGTGGTTAATGTATAATGTGGGCCATATGGCATTTTAAAATCTGGCCTTTCATTTCGGTGGTACTTAGATGTGTGTGGACCCAACTAATGATATTCAATTAGTCATTAAACAGGCCAAAAGACGAGGCTCATGTGGGTTTTCACATAGGCTAATATTTGCTCGTCAAATATTTCCCTTTGAACCGTTTACAACGCATTTTTATCTGCTGGCTGCCCAAGGAACATCTGTGAGGGTTATTTTAGCCTCCCTCTTCTGGATAAAAGAGGTCCCACAATTGGTCCTCTCCTTGCGCCCATGTACGAGCCTATTTGTTCACGCTTTGAAAGAAAATGTAATAAAGAGAGAGGACGTGAACGATTTATGATTTATTAAAAGCACTTTAACATATGGCAGATGTTATTGGAGCAGATTTCCAAATGTTTGTTTTATGAAAAGAGACCAGAGATCCCTTTAATCTGACCCACTTCACCTGGTAAAAGAGATGCTCAAGTCACGTGACTCTAAGTCTAAATCTCCTCGAAAGAATGTAAAACATATCAATGTTGATAATTTAGCTCATATAAAAGATAAGGATTTCTTAATTTTCAAAATATTTAAAAGAAAAAGGTGTATGAGCCGAAATGTGTCTCATTAAAAACTGGTTTGTCTGATTAGACCTACACAGTCTATAGAAACTGGCAGCAATTGCGCAGATTGATCCAGTAATGCAGCACTAAAAATTCGACTTTAAAAATCTTATTTTTAGGATGAATAAGTCAAATGCTCTGTCATTGTTGTGAGAAAATGCAAATAAATGAATGGAGGTCTGTTCTGTCTTTTTTTTTCAAATAAATACTATAGATTTGTTTGGAAATTAACAAAGCATAAAAAATAGTAGCAAGCAGTTGTTAAATATGACTGAGTTGGAGATGTTGACACACCAATCTGAAGTCCTTTTCATCCCCAATCTGCCCTCCTGGTATGACATTTCAGCGAACGGACCTCCACGTCATGTGGAGGTCTGCCGGCCAATAAATATCTGCTTCAGGGTGTGATTCCGCTCATTGTTTTTCACTAGAAGTGCGAGGAGTTTACAGGACATTTAAACTTTGTGCAAATTTTCCCAATTGCATTCCGAGGCAAATTTTTTTCTGAAAAAAATACTGTTTTGATTTTCCTCAAGGCAGGGAGCACGCGGAAATGTGCGGAATAATATCGGATCTGCAGAATAAAGGTTAGTTTTGTTGTTTTAATTCAATTTTTAGCGTGTTTTTAGAGTTTTACAGTCAGTTTGTTACTGTTGCGCAACACGTTTTAGTAAGTTTGGAGCTGCAAATAACTCTTTTTTTTGTTTGTTTGTTTTATAAAACCCAAGTTGTTGAATTTAAGAAAAGATTAAACTGTATAAATTGTGTTGTGAGAAGGGGGTGAGAGTGTCAACCAGCTGGGAGGAATGTTTCTCAATGGAAGACCTCTTCCAGAATCCAAGAGAAGGAAAATAATTGAACTGGCCTCGGAGGGAGTTCGTCCAAGTCAGATCTCCCGGATACTTCGGGTACGCACGCGCCAAGTGGCGCAACATGTCCAGTTTTTAAACTTAGAAACTCTGATTTCACTGTGAGAAATTGTTTACAGATTCAGTCTGAGTGAATTAAATTAAACATTAAAGGATTGTGTTGATAAACCAAAGGAACCCGCTGCGTCTTTTAGGTGTCCAACGGGTGCGTCAGTAAGATCCTGAGCCGCTACAGGCGCACAGGACTGGCTGAACCCAAGACCATCGGAGGAAGCCGCCCTCGGCTTCTGACCCCGGGGGTCATCTCCGCAATCATTCAATGTAAAAGGGAAAATCCAACAATTTTTGCTTGGGAAATTCGAAAACGACTCACAGCGGTACGAATATGCAAAGCAACCAAAATCCCAAGTGTAAGTAAGGCTGAAAAACCCTTTCATGCTCATTAATCTGAAAAATTTCCAGCTGCTTTTAAGAGCTGTTTGCATGCTGTGTCCTGCAAGGTGTCATCCATTAACAGGATTTTAAAAAAGACCCACTTGGAACATGGACCAATGTGTATGGAGATCAATGCTCACATCAGTGCTGACCAGGGTGAGTCCTTATGTAAAGGGTTGAAAGGTCCTAATTCCCAAACACCCTAACTTGAGTGCTTTTATACCAGTTTTTGCAACCAAACATGCTGAATATTTGCATATCTGTGGTTGCCTGCAGCTTTTAATTCACTACTTGAAGAAGTGATTGACCAGAAGAGGTGCTTTGAACAGAAATCTAAAGGTGCCCTGCAAAGAAACCGCACCAACTTCACCCCAAAGCAGAGCAAAGCACTCGAGCAAGGTAACCTAAACACATCAAATTCACCGAGCTACACGCAGCATATTCAAATGCACAAAACACACTTTCTGTCCCACTCAGAATTCTCACAAAGTCATTATGCTGATCTGTACACAAGAGAGAGGCTGTCTGCTGAAATTAATCTTCCTGAGGACACCATCAAGGTAGATTAAACTTTATATTTTTCCCTTTTTTTAACCTGCATATTTACACATTTTATCATCTGTACTTGAGATGTCTTTGTCTCTTAAAGGTGTGGTTTTCAAATAGACGGGCTAAGTGGAGGAGGGAGACCAAGCAGGGCAGTACCACAAAGAGTAAGTGTGTGTATTGGGACTCATGAAGATTAGCAATAGAAAGCCTTTCAGCAAATCTTTATTCAAATCTTGGTCACATATTTATATGATGTATCTCTCCGTTACATGGTCAGAATTTCAAAAGCAAATAGGTTTGGTTCCGCTGAATCCAACAATGCCACACAGAATCACATCTCAACAGGTACAGTGTGACTTCCTCTAGAAGACTAACTTATTAGACTAAACTATTTTAAATTGTAATACTATAAGCTGTTTTTTGAATAATGTTTCAACATTATCTTCTTCCCGTTGTCTGTTATGCAAAGTTTGAATCAAACAGTTGTGATAGGGTGACAAGTGTATGGTTTCTCCGTCCGATTAATTTGATTAAACTGCACATTAAGAATCTAAATAAACAGTTTTTTTATTAGCTTTAAAAAGATAATATCTACAATTATTGTCACATACTAAAGGGTTTTGGTTTTGTTTACATTGGTAGGCAACAGGGTGTTCAAGAGTCAGGGCGGAGAGCTCGTCTTTGCACAACACGTTTACCACAATGCAAGATGTAAAATGGCAAAATGGCTCCTCCTTGCAAACAGAAGCAGGTGAGATTGTACAAAAAAGTTTGATTACTATTATAATTTATTTTAGTGTCCCAAAACATCACATAAAAAACATCTAACTGAATCTTTACAGAGAAGATTATTAGTCAAATTAGAATTTTATTAAACATTGTACAAATAAATAGTGGAAAATTTGTGTACCAATACCCAAGTACAACAAGTAATAGTTGATTATTGACTTTTATATAATTATTTTAGTCTTCAGGAAATATAAATAAAAATTTGGATAGTGTACATTGAGATATGCGATCGTCAAAAATGTCCAAAACAGAAATTTGAGCATTAGATAAAGTTGGGTTTAAAGCCCTCCTTTAGGACTATAAAATAAAACCCCAAGTGTCATTTGTTCATGCAGTGGCAGAGCAAGAAAACTTTAACGGGGTTTGCAAGGCTGAGGCCATCACTTTCTCAGGGGTGATGCAGAAAGTATTTTTATTATAATTTTTTTTTTTTTGGCACATAACTGTAAGGTAGTTAGTGTTCTCATTCTTCTTATGATAAATAAAAATTGTAAATATAAATAAATAAAAATATATATATATTTGTATATACACTGTCCCTCATGTGCCAATAGAGGTGAACCGCTGTTGGCCCCTGAGGATAGTTCTTAACCCCCCAACTGCCTACCTGGGATTCGACATATTACAGTCCACTACTCTGTAGTATCTAGAGACGGCTAAAATGCAGAAACCAATTTTCCAATTGGGAATTATAAAGTAAAAATTATTATAATTATTATTATAATTATTATTGTAAGTATTATAATAATAATATTATTAATAATAATAATAATAATAATATTTTATAATTATATAATGAAGGAATAAATAAATAGTCAGGAGTAGTTTCTAATGTTAAACCATCTGAACAGCTGATACCGTATAAAACACTGCTCAACTCAGTTTTAGCTATTTGTTTTTTAATCTATTGAATTCTGATGCTTTTACGTCTTGGTATCAATATAATTATTTTTTTTAATCATATTTTCAGTTTGATGTACAAGTAAATTATATTGTTCATTTCTTTACTTTGTTTTTATCTTCTGATGAATGGAATGAAATTTAGACAGTTCACGCAGGTCTTTCATTAATGTTTGAAGAAAACCCGACCTCTAGTGGTCACAGGAGCAACTGCATGTGCATTTTTGGAAATGGTTTTATGGTCAGACAGTTGCATTTTAAAACAAGATTTTTTTTAATGATTATATTCTAACTCTAACATAAGATTATAGGCTTTAACCCATTCAAAAATGGACATGGATTTATTATAAAGTGTAGCGACAGCAACTGTAAATAAGTACCACGGCAGGGGGTGTGATGGTGACACTGTATAAAGATGTACTTTAGTCCTGCCCATGATTATTTAATAAAGAATACTTTAAAAATTCATAGATCCAGATGGCGATCCAGATCACCCCCAAAATGTTCCTTATTCAATTTCCTAAAAATGTAACCAGTTATGTTACTAACAGACAGACACACAGATGCTGCAGAAAACATAACTTTTGCCTTGGTAGAAGCAATTAAAACAATATTCATGCAGCAGTTCAAAACAAGCAGGTTGCCTTTATCTTTGATTAACAATCTAATAAAATTCTTAAAAATATGAGAAACATACAATTTGGTTATTATAAAAGTGCAGGTATGCAGAATTCTGAAAGTCTTTTATCAAATCTTTCCTTAGTCCACCATCAGCTGAGTGACATAATTCCTCAGAACATGGATAAGACTCCACTGGATCTTCACAGAGACACTTTCACCTTCCCACTGGTACACCATCACACAGACAGAAAAACAAGGGCAACACACTATCAGGTTCCTCACCAGTGGAACCAGCAGGGAATGCCTCTCATCTGGACCCAGTTACAGACGAACAAGAGGTTTCTGTTTGCCCAGGATGTGAATCCACAGTGCTGCGTGGACTGGAACTGGAACCACGTTTCTAACATTGGTGAATAAGTTTAAAATGGAGAGTTTAAAATGTATTTCTTGACTGCAGATACAATTTGTTGCCAGTAGAGGGAGACAAAGACCAAATAAATTCAAAAACACTCATAAACCTTTACTGACTTTGTCCACCCAAAGTAACATTAATATGGAATAACATATATATGTATAAACTGTTGCTGTATTTGATGGGTTACCCCATTCATTAAATCTAATAAAGACACTTGTTAAAAAGAGACAAAGTTAATCCATGAAGTACTGAAAGAAGTTGGGCAGATAAGATGCTTGTAAACCACTTTCATTTTAGCTTTGAACTTTTATTGATGTTTTATGGATCTGTCTCTCCTGGGGATAAGCAGGTTTAGGCCAAGGTGTAATTAACTCAGTAAATACAGGCTTTGCTTGACAGGAAAGAGATTTTACAGGGTATGTGTAATGCTAATAGAGATAATTGAAGTATAAATTAGGAAATTTGATTATGGACTCAACATGTTTCTGGTCACTGACTTGGTCTTTCCAGCTTAGTGACTTGTTAACATGAATCGTAGCTCTATGTATTGTTATTGATTATTACAGAAGGATATGGGTGTTATCTCCTTTATAGTTTTTGGGCTTTTCTGTTTGTTCAAGTGTAGAATGAGGTTCAGGGAACCTTCCAAGTTTTCTGTCCAGGGAAAGCCAGTGGGAGAATCTATAAAAACGTAGCTTCAAAAAGTCTAAACAAGACCTGATATCTGCACTGCTCCGTATCAGTTTTTATTACTGCAACAGGACAGAGGCACTGAGTTCCTTCATATCCCTTTACTACAGTGAAGAGATGGTAAACCTCTGAGTTTCTGGATGATTGGCCAGAGGGGGAAAGATTGGGATCAGAATGCAAACAGCTTGGTCAGCAGGATGGAAGTGGACTACTGGCTAAATGACCCTCGTCGGAATAGAACACCATGAAGCCAGATAGGTAAACGATATCTCCACATGACAGCACTTATGCTGTGATTTCTGCTAGAAATGAATGTCTGGGCTGTTTTTATTTTGTTTTCTGAGTCCACCTTTCGGATTACGGAAAATAGTTGCAACGTGATGGAAAAAACTGTATTTATATGAACTTTCCAAGCACTTGCAAGCCCGAGCAGGGAAACTGTGGTCTTTGATACCAACAACCCTTTACTAAGGCAGTGTCAACTTCTCTAGACTCGGAGGCATCTGGGAATGTAAATGTGGTAGCCAGACTAATCAGTATTCCCAATAGCTTGTATAATAAATGGGTGCTGGGTGTTGTAAGTCAGATAATTAAAGATAATATAGACCATTTTCATTAACAAGTATAAAGTCTATGCTCTGTGGGGATATGATGGCAAAATGACATATTTCACAGGAAAACGCATGATGCAGGTCTGAAATGTAAAAAATGGATGTAGATTAATAAATGGAATTGGTTAAGAAGACATTAAATTTTGGTTTCATACAGCCTGCAATATAAAGTCAATGTAAATGTAAGATGTATTTTTTCTTACAGTATTTCTTTTGTAATCTACTTTTTTAAAAAGTTGTATTTTCCATGCCATCCCAACCTTTTCTATTTAGAGTTAGTATTTAGTGTCATTATTATTTATAATTTATATTATTATTTTTTTATTTAGAGGTTTTTGTTAGATGGTTTTTTAAATCAAATAATTTCTAAACATTTTTAAAATGTAGTTTAAACTATTTTGATCTCATCAGTCTTCTTAGTTAACACAATTTCAACTTCAATCTTATAATTTATTAATAATGATAATTTTATATGTGGTAATCGCTACATTTGTAAATAATAAAGATCCATTAAAACAATTTTTTGAAAATTTTATAAAGTTCAACAGAAGTATCACAGAGTCTGTGAACTATTTTTTTTTTTTTACTTTTAAGTATTTTTTTTTTTTTTTTTTTTATCTCTGAAGTAGGACTACAAATGCACCTGGATCTACAACCCAAAGTTAACTAAAAAGCAAAGCCAGAGTCCACTGTAGTCTGCAACGTCCAACTTTATTTTCTAAACGATCCCAAAGATGTTATTTATTGCTCGTCTGCTTCTATAATTGATCTCCTGTTAATTCAGTAACACTAAAATATTCATCCAACACCAGGGATTCGCTTCCCTGAGCGATGTTTGGGCTCCACTTCCAAAAATCAGTGCGAATGGAGAGTAAATCACACACAGAAAACTGAGCTCAATATAAAGTTGTTTATTAAAACAGGGATAATACAAAGGATACAAAACTCAGAAAAAGGTCATGGATACAAAAAAGGCGCTAACACAAAATAGCAGCTGTATATTTAAAAGTACTTTTACAAAATTTACAACTTAAATTTACAGGTTGCATGAGGCTATTTACAGAAAAGGTTGATTAAATAACAGTCACAACACAATCAGAGCATGGTTAACAAGAAAGTTTACAAAAACAAAACAAAACGGATATGATCTGCCACATAACTGAGAATATTTGGCATTTGGTTTCACCGATCAGCCACTCCCCTTTAACGAAGCTTCCATAATTTTAACTGACATCACGTTAGTCATGAGCTGTGCAAGACTATTTGAGGTTTGCTTTCATATAATAAACTGCTGTTTTTGTAAAAGTTGCTCTAACAATTAATTCTGTCAGGATGATACGACCCACTGTGTTAAACGTGTTTCTTTGTTTCTCCACTTCAGCAGATATTTACTGGGATTTCATGCATTATTCAAAAATCTGATCCTTGTATTTTTTTTAGGACAGTTGCTAATAAGTAATAATATAAACCTAAAAATGTGGCTATAACAGAATAATGGATCACTATGTATTAAAATAAATCCAATGCATTAAAACAATATCATGTGGTAGATTCCTTCTTGTCAAGGTCATCCATCCATTATACTTTTCCAATGCAGGGGGCTAAAGCCTGTCCCAGCAACTAGGCAAGAGGCAGAGTACACCCTGGACAGGTCGCCAGGGCCAACACAGAGAAACAAACAACCACTCACACGCCTAGAAGGAACTTATAGTGACCACTAAACCTAAAATGCAATCTTAAAACCAGATCCAAGTTCACTTTTTGAAACAAGGCCTTATTTAAGAGGTTTGGCCACATGAGACATGTACTTTCTGTTAACTGTAAAAGATAACAAATGTCGAAACTGAGTGAATTGAATTTTATTCAAGTGGGATGTTTTAAAAGAAAAAGCAGGGGCTCACCTACTTTAAAACATCTCACATAACCATCATCAGGTCAGCTGAGAACAGATCTGTACCACGACCTGTGGGAAAGGAGCATCCCAGAGAGGCTGAATCTTTCAGAGATGGATGTTGGAGGGAGCGCTGCATTAAAAGCAGACTATTTTTTAACGTAAATCACAGCGTCCACTAAGGTGAGTTAAAGCTCTAATAGGCGAAACATACATAAAGGACTAAAGATGCATTAAGTGTGAAAAATGTTGGGAATTCTGTTTGGAAATTACAGACTCGGAGCTTGAACAAAATGGAGCCGCAGTTTGTTTTTAGACATCTGATGATGCGTTATAGTGTGAAAACATGTTTGACATCAAATTCAAACAGTTTCAGCATTTGATTTTGTTTTTGATATCATCTGAGGGGATTACACTTCTTTGAAAATAGAATTTTAATATTCTCAGGTTAAAATAAAAACAAAAAAAACAAACAAAAAAAACACTACAGTGTAAAATCCCATCAAATTACAGATTTTTTTTGTTTTTAACCATTTTCTTTAGCTAATTCAATAAAATAAATACACATTTCTATAAGCTAACAATCTCCTTAAATATTTAACACATTCAGAAGCACAAAGAAGCCAATCTGACATTACTGAGTGAACCCAAAATATTCCAGATCTATAAGACCTATAAAATCTTACAGCACGGCAGAAACATAATAAACCTGCAGGTTTGTACATACAAAGTCACTTTCCATGAAACACAAAAAAGTATCAAATATTCTACTGACCACACACAGCCCACCAGGGGCCACAGTTCCCTCCAAACTGGAGACCAAATAGCCATGTTATATTTGGCATGGCTCTTCTCTCTCTCATGCTACAAATATTAGCATAAGATTTGGAGCAGTTTGCTCAGCCCTACTTAGACCCTCTCACGGGGAAACTAACAGTTACAGCTAACTGGGGAAAAGGTAGTTAAGCTACTACACACAATTAGCTCTGTAAGGCTTGCAGAGGCTGCTACTGGTGTGTATTCTACTTACTAACGGAGTGGTGAGTCTGAAGCAAAGTTTAAACCTGTGCTGGACTCAGACGTGGCTTTGCACGTTTTTTCCTCATAAGGGGGATTTTAATGACAACTTAATTCCTATATTAAAGTTTTCTACTGGACTATTTTAAATGTGGTATCTGTGAAGTATCCTTAAACAAAACAAGTACATTTCCTGACACAAAGGAGCCATTTCTTTGGGTCCAAGATAAAAAAAAGGCACATTTTGTGGTACAAATTAACACATAAAAACAAGTAGAAAGTAAATCCCATTCAAAGACAGCTACCATAACTGGTAACCGCCATGAAGCTGGGTTCAAGTACATTCCAGGATACAATACTGAGTCATAAGTGTCTCTCTCATCTTCTATGTTTATAAGGCTTCAAAAATTGTGAAGATGTCAAGATAAAAATTAGTGCACCATCCATGTGCCCAAGACTTTGGCTGTAAAAATAGTACCAAGTTCTGCTCATTTGCAAAGTGGTGAGATCCCATTTGGTACATCCAGTCTCCAGTTCCAAGTCTCAAAATACCATGTTGACCACTTTCCATAGTTTTTTTTTTTCCTTTTTGCTCCCTTACATTAAAAAAGTCTTGTTTCTCCTTCTCTTGCAGATTCCACTGTGAGTTTTCTCTTCACGCCAAAGCATCAGTTCCTCTCCACACTGGGGTAAAGTTTAAAGACTTTGTAAATCCACTCCGAGTAGTAAGCAACGTTGACAAAAAGCGCGGGCTGCGATGAGGCACATTTGGTCCTTTGAATGCTCACACCGATGATAACTTTGCGTTCGTGCTCCTGGCAAACCAACGGACCACCATAGTCTCTCTGCAAGAAGAGTTAAGAGAGTTGCAATGCATGAAACCCCAAATTATATTAAGACTAATGCATTAGATGCATTAGTGCTTTTGATTCCTTTAAATGAATGATACATACATCACATACTCCTTCTCCTATGTTTCCACCAGCACATATTCTGCTTTCCCCGGCATCCCCTTTCATTTGTGAGCATATTTCATTGTTGACCATGGGCATGGTTACAGTGTTTAGTGCTTCATCATGTCCTGTATCTGCAAAGAGAAGAAAAAAAATGCAATTTGTTGCAGAAATTCTTGAGGAATAGCCGATAACATAGAAGGTGTGTGATCATTGGTGAAAGAAGGCAGTACTTTTAGTTTCCCCCCATCCATACATGGTGCAGTTGGTGCCTTCGGCAATGTGACACTCCTTCACCGGAAGATGAACGGTGGAAGCACCCTCCGACACGGGGGCGGGGCTAGAAGAAACGGTTTGGAAAAAATAAGTTAATCACAAAAGTCATAGTAGATTTATAGTACAAAACAGTCAGCCGTTTTCTTCATTTCTGTTCCAACACTAGGAGCTTAAATTCATGGAAACCTTACGAATAGTTGCCTACTCACTCTTCGAGTTTCAACATAACCAGATTGGATCCCTCTGGGCCGCAGATCAGGCGAGATATGCGTAGTCTCGCACGGCTTGAAGACTCATTGAGGTGACGCAGACCCACCTGCACACTGTAATCCTTGAGATCTGGAACACTGATGATCACAAGGACTGGAATGAGACGTAAGCCTAATGTACTTGTAAGAGTGAAACGCCGGTCCTAAATACGGACTGAAGTAACCAATGATTCACCTTTTAAAACCTGAGGTCCCCCAGCTTTCAGAACAGATGATGCCAAAATAAAGATTTTGGAGACTACTACTGAAATATCTCCAACTTTGTTCTGCTTTACTTTTATACCTTTGCAGAGATTGTACTATTTAGTATTACTTGATGAAGGTTTAGAGTATCAGATATATCATTCCAAAGAGATACATTTTTTATCCTGACTGTTTTTAGGCAAGCCTGAAACCTTTTTAATTTATGCTGTGTGCCATTTTTTGTTACTTGTTAGTGTTCCTTAACAACAACACTGTTCTGACTCAAAAAGATATACTCACTTCATAATAGGAATGCAAATTTTAAGCAGAGGCCAAAAAAATAGGCACATGGCTCAAATGGTTAAAGTTGATGATTCATTAAGTAACAATGAGGAGGAGTCTTCCACAGCCAGTCTCGTACTTAGAGGTGGCAGCAAAGTTTACACTTTGACTGTCTGTAATTCAGTGGAGGAAGCAGTTGTCTAAACAAGAAGCAAACATCCAAGAAAAAAGCCCCCCCCAAAAACCCAAACTATAGTAAACATCCACAACAGGAACACTGAGATATCTGAAATAGTTTTTCATTTCTAGGAAAAACTCCAGTAAGTCATATGAATATATTTCAAGTAGCACATCTCTTCAATTATTGCCTGGTCAGACATGGTGTGCACTTTAAGTCTTCTTTGACTGAGTGTACAAGCATTTCTGCATTAATAGAATTTTGCAGCCAAGGAAACACAGCAAATCAAGTTATTCTAATGAAATTTAAGTGATCCTGGAGTGTTGACTTCTGGGTTTCTGTTGTTTTCACCTTGGAGGTGGATTTGGTGGATGCCAGAAACTCCTACTCTGCTTGACAGATAGTCACTGCAGTAAGTAACAATAATAACAAAAACAAAATTTCTCTCATAAAGAATATTTCAACATATTAAAATCTTATTTTAAAGACATGCAGAGAGAAAGTAAGTCTCACAAACGAGAGACGTGCATCAGAAGAGAATCTACAAGAAGCACCAGATGCTGGATCAGTACCAGGACGTGAAGCACTGCTGGTCCGTTAAAACCCAGTCTTCTCTGATCAGTGAACCACCACACAAATGAACCTTCCTAAGAGAAATTAAAAAGATAATTTTAGTCATTCCTTAGCTTAGCATGAAGGTAGATAAAGGATATTCTGAAAAACACAAAGAAATGACTTACTCCCTTTGGATGCTTACAACCCAGCTGCCATCTGTACCTCGTACTTTATGTCCGCCAACTATTCTGGTGTTTATATGCACAAAGCATGATATCTTAGGCCTGGTTAGAGCTAGACAAGGAGATATTTTTAATAATGCGAGTTAGATGGATGCCTTTTTTTGCATTTCAATGGAAAAATGTTTATAATAACTTCAAAAGTCATTCATAAAATATGATTTGTTTAGCCAGGTAAATGACAACATAAGGATCTGATATAAAGAGTTAAAAGCAAAAGAGTAGAGATCAGAGTCAGAAGAACGAGGAGGAGGACATGCCTGCTGAAATCCAGATGAACAAAAACGATACTCACTGTTTGGTTGAGGAGCCATTGTTGTTGATTCACCTGATATGAGTAAAGTAGAGCATTACAGTAAGAACAGACTTCACATCAGCAGAGAACTGATATCCACTGACACACAAAGCACAAAACCTCAGAAAACGACAACCTTTCATTAAGAATTATCTCTGCATCTGGATCATTGTTAGAGGCTATGACAGCAGCAACAGCAGATAAATTTGCTCAAGATCTAAGGACTTCATGACAGGCATGTTTTATATTATGGAAATCATTGTACAGCCCTTCACAAGTGGCTTGTCAGTGCAGCCAGATTGAAACCAGCTTAAGAAATTGTTTGGTCCACCAAACAGTGTATGCTTTCTCAAATAAAAGGGTGGCAGCAGAGACTTTCATCTGTTTGTTTTTGAACTATTGTGTATTATTTGCCAATTGGACAAAACCACAGCTAAGAGATTACGTAAGACAGCCGGCAAATGTAGACAAGAGCTGTTATGATGTTCTCGAAGTCAACAAAAGCGCCAAATCCAAATGATGTTACTACATGCTCTTCCAGAGGCAAAGGTTAAGTGTGAATGAGTCATGAAATACTTGTGTTAGCCAGAATGAAAAATTATTATTCACAAAAGCCACTGACATGTTTGGATTACTGAACAGCACGTATGATATGCTTCTGAAAGACCATTTACTATAATTAAATATACTGTTAAGGTTAGCACAAAGGACAGAGGAGAGGGCTAGCATGGCAACAAAATTTGCCTACTAGGGTCTGTAGGCTAATTAACATGTAGCCTGGACATGGGATTTTTTCACAGCAATATGGGCTATTAAAATAAACACCCATGACTTGCTGAAAGTCATTTAATTTTACTGTTTAGCTTAGCTTAGCATAAACACAGGAATTAGGAAATGGAAGCTAGCATGGGAACAAAAGTCCCTGTATAGTTAGCTAGTTAGCATGTTTTTAGCTAGCTTGTTATTCTAGACATGTTTTTACACAATAGATTACTGGACAACACCTACGACATAAGTATTTACTGTTTAGCCATTATATGTTTGAACACGATGGTATCTACTCTCTAATTCCAGAGATAGACTTAACATAATGAAAGTATTTTTCAGTCACTCACAGTGCTTCAGTTTGCAGTAGTCCCAGGTCAAACGGTTATTTGGACTGGTGTAACACCAGGGGCCATGCTTGTCTCGATCTGGGTTCCGGCAGTAGTTCTTCTCCAGGCCTACATGGGATACTGTAGAGTGAGAATCCTCACTGTAAAACACACAAATACAGATTCTCATATTTCATTTGTTATTATGTACGCAGTATATGAGAACTAACACTGGGTCACATCTCATAAAGATTAATACGCACTCTCACAGTCTAAAAACAACCAAGCATGTGTATACTGTACATGGAGTTGTTCACACATGCACGTTCCACCATGCACGTACAGTACGTACACAATGCAAGTAATCATATTATGCCAGGAAAGTCTGACTCTGGCTTTCCTATAATGCACTGAATCCTCTGCAATAGTTGCACATATCACAGAGAAGGAAACAGAGTTTTCTGAAGAGTGCTCAAGGGAGTATGAAAGTATGCAGTCTAAGCATTCAACAGGGCTCAGACCGACAGGAGCCACATCCTCTATGGAACGACTTGGTTGTGCTCGAGATTTGTAGGATTTCACATCTAATCGTGTGTCTTTTTGCAACTTGGCTGAGGAAGAATTAAATGCAATCTTCTCAGATATCCAAAACATCCCTGAAAAGCAATTACAAGGCAGGAGTTTGGACACACAGGCACAAAAATAATGCCAAGCAATAGGCAACAATTTGTCAGGGGGTGAAGATAATTCCACTTCCCAGGAGAATATTAAACAAGCTGTAGCTCTCAGCAGTTTTTCCTGGGATGACCCCTAACCTTGAGGAGGGTAGACTCGCTGGCTGCAGTCTATGGGAGGGAGCTGATTGGCTTTGATCTACTTTCCTCAGAAAGCACTTCCTGGGGTCATGGGTCGGTTCTGGAACATGTCCATCTGTCTGTGCCATTTTAGCTTTTAAAATTCTTTTAAATTAAATAAATCCAACAGCCTGACTTCAGCATGAAGTTGCATGGGCAACTTCTCCGTTAGCATGGCTTGACTGGAGAGCACCCCAGGGTTTCCTCTCATTAGTTAGATGAATAATACTTGGACCTGGTATTGACCCCAGAGGAACCTCTGATTTCCACTTTCTGTTTGTTTTCACTGCTTGGCTTCATTCTTATGAAAGGGATTTTCAACTGGTAATGGGAGCCGAATGGTCAAACAACACTTTCTTCACGGAGCAGGAAGGAATGTGATTCTCTCTAGGAAATAGATTCAGTGTCTTAGTAGAGTTTTTTTTTTACCTGTTTATGTGATGCGACCAATCTGCACAGGGAATCCCGGATCGAGTTATAGATAAAGTGCCCCGGTACATTTCTCCATTGTCCTCATAACACTCTGAGGAGAAACAGGAATAACTTATTTTAGAAGAGCTTGTAAAATACTTCAACAAGTGCCAAATATAACTGAGCCAAGCAGTTTTGCAAACACCAGAACGTCTTCAGTGAGCATAGCCAGCATGCATAAAAACACATAATCATGCACTTGCAGAGAGAATTGAAAGATTTGTGTGTACATTTCTCCTTGTGGTTTGGATTGGTTTAGTGTTGACGGCATCCTGTGACTGGCATTTCTCAAATTTAACAGAACATTGAAACCTCACTATGTCTGTTCTTAAACAGAATCAGCAGAGGGCCTGTAGTAACTGACATGTGTGGTCCACTGAAATGTAAAGCAGAGAAACATGGGAAATGACAGCGAGCACTGTTGCCAAAGTCTAGTGTTTTTATTCTTCCATGAAATGGAATTCATTGGGCAGCATACTGCCAAGTGGCTCGGTCCTATGAGAGCAATACCTAAAATGTCTGTGTAATTCCACTTTGTGAAAACATGACATGTCTTTTCAAACATCTGTGGTACAGCATTTGAAATAAAATTTTCAAAGAACAACGTAGAAATTTCTTCACAATTGGCAAGCTTGTCACTTGTTGGGAGCTTGGCACTTAAAAAAAACAACAAAAAAAGTTCTGTTCTTCTAAGAATAGTCATGACTCTTATGGCTTTAGACAAGAATGGCGGGAAACTTGCAAGACTGGCTCCATGCAAAGTTGACATCTGTTTTCACATGAACAATTCATTCCTCATTTTGTCAGACTGTACAAAGACCAGAATATAGAAATAATTTATTGTATATTTAGTGTATATAAAATACTTGCTTGACTGTCAGTTGCAACCTTATAGAGTATCTACTGTACTTTGTAGTAGGGGTGAGGAGGGAATCCGGTTTTATTTTAAGAGCTAAAATGACCAATCAAAAGAACACTGAACAGCAATGGTCTGCACGGCAGGACAACATGTGTGTTTTGTAGACTAATGACATCAAATAATTATTTTTATTTTTTTTTTAATTAGAGGAGATTTGATTTAAGTAAAAAAAAACAATAAAAAAGCTCAACTTTGTACTCAAACATAAGAACTTCATCTCATCTATGAAACATGGTGGTGGTTGTATCATGATTTGGGCCCCTTTTAGGCAAAGAATATGCACTTGCTTTTAATTATGTGTATGCATGTTTATCATGTCTCTCTCATGTATTTTGTGTTTGTTTGAAATGGTAAATATACTTGTACTTATACAGCGCTTTTCCAGTCAACTTGACCACCCAAAGCACTTTACACTACTTGTCACATTTACCCATTTACACACACACTCCTACCCTGATGGTGGTATGAGTGTGAGATAGCACATCAGGAGGCCAAGTTTAAATGTCTAAGTTTAAGTGTCTTGCCCAAGGACACTTCGACAGTCAGGGAAAGACAGAAATCGATCCACCGACCTTTCGGTTGGAAGACGACTGCTCTTCTTACTGAGCTACAGCCGCCCATCATTTGAAGCATCGTTTGTGCACATCCTCAGAAATTAACAGTTCCTTTAAAATAGAAAATTTCAAGCAATTTACCGATTACTTGTGTGGCATTCGCATCACATCTGGGGATGTGGGTGCACCTGGCTATCCTCTGGTTAGGGTCTGTAGTGAAGCACCATGGGTAATCTGCTCCATCAGGGTTACGGCAGTAGTTTTCCCTGAGATCTCTATAACACACACATAAACTACAGATTTAAATGATAGTGCTGATGGATGTGTTGTTTACAGCAATCCAGTGAATGGAATCCAAGCTGTCGGTAAGCATGAAACACGCCTTACTCACTTGCATTTAAAGTTCTGAGGAAGAAACGAGTGGTTATGGGGAAACTGAGAGTCCCAGCGCTGACATGTCACACCTTCTGGAGTGACATTCATTGTGCCTCTGTAATCTGTCCCCTCACCCTGGACGCAGGATGTTGTTATGTTGACACCGGTGTCTTCACCAGGGTCTGAATCTACGAGATGAAAAATGCTTTTGTCAGTGGAAGCATGAAAGGGGGAGTGGCTAGCAGAAACTGGATGCAGGAATGAAGGAGGGAGAGAAGAAGGGAAATATTAATCCTTTAGAAGAATGTGTCATGTTTAACCCAGAGACAGATGATTAAAAACAGTGGCACCCCCCCATGGTGCTTTTGCGATAGGAAAATCTGTGTTCATAACATTGGTGCCCCACATTCTTGCACACAGGGATTTCCATAACAGTAAGAAACTTTCCCACTTGCTCCCAGCATCATTGGAATCATCAAAAAGAAATAATGCAGTCTGATTGTAGTTTGAATCAAAATTCTGTTTCTGGTTAACACGTCAAAAAAAGATATCTCATCTAACTCAGTCTGGCTTGAGCAACTTCATCCTCCAGCTAAGTATTCCAAACATTTTCAGATGGAATTTAGCTTTCAGTGGTGCAGGGGTAGCAGTGCACAGGGAACGACTTCTCCCTTCCGGATCTCTGTCTCTGTTTCTTTAGCCTTTGACAAATGAGATGGGAGAAGATGGAGGAGGAAAAGGGAATGTTTTGAGGCAGAAATGAGAAGGCGGGTGGAAAAGAGGGATTCTTGGATTTGATGTAATGCATGCCAGTGTCTGTGTGCACCGTGTTGTACAGGTCAGTGGTTTTTATCTTTCCGAGGGCAGGCATTAAGGGATGCACACATCTGGACAAATGCAGAACCTCCACCCTCCCTGTAAATCATAACCTGTACTGTAAAGTGCACGTGTGTACTCCAACAAAGACAAAAAGAGATGCTCTTGTGTGTTTGTGGGTGTTCACATTGGAATATTTCAAACAAATGAACACATTCTTTTAATGCATAACCTCCCTTTGATCTCTGTTATAGTTATATCATAATGTCCCCACAAGATCTCCATTTATTTCCTAATGAAACATTATTTTTCAAAAGATCCAACCTCGTTTAGTGCTGTGATGATGGAGGAGTGTGTTTTCCAACATGTTGGTCTAAATTCTCTTAAACTGGGTTGAGATCTGAAGGGCCTGTAAGGGCCACAGCATATGATTCACATCATTTTAATCTTCATCACACCATTCACTGACCTCCTGAGGCCTATAGGAAAGCATCTGCTATCGCTTTCCTCTTTGCAAGTTGATTTGTCTCAGTAAGTCATAATTTTAAAAACAACCTTCATACCGCCAAAACAGCTACTAGGCCTTCCACTCATGATTCGAAGCATCTTGGTATAGCAGTCTCTATTGTAATCCTCCGCTTTGTAGCCCCGAGTGGTCTCAAAACACTCGACGATCCCTTTTACAAACAACCTATTTACTCTTCCTTGTTGAGGCAGAAGGATTTGAGCTGGAACACCACATGAAACAAACAGTGGGATAAACGGAGACTTATGAGACTCTGCAGGAGAGAAGGGGTTTTTTTGTCTCAGACTATCACAACTACACCAAAACCACTGAAGTTCTGCTGTAGGAAGAAAATCCCTGGCACACTGTAAATACTTGCTGCACTTGCAGTGTCCTAACATCTCTGTCCACTTCCGACTCCTATAATAGATTTACAACTGTGTGGCACATCCTGTACTGTTTTACAGCACTGGAGATGATGGATGTGGAGAAAACTACCAACAAAATCATAAATCAGAGTAAAACTATAATTTTGTCTGCTGTTGATTTCTTTGAAGACTCTGTCTACAAACCACCCAGCTCAAGATATGAGTGTATACAATGCAAAAGCCCTTACCACACACAGTGATGTTACAGTACTCCCACAGAGTTTTGGGATCCGTGGTGTAACACCAGGGTCGGAGACGATTATCGGGGTTACGGCAGTAGTTGTCCTTTAGGTCTTTGTCCCGATGCCTGAAGGGGCAGTGAGGATACGGAGGGAGGGAGGAAGGAAGCATGGAGGGAAGGAAGTCATAACAACTGGTGAGGTCTACCTCTCTTGAGTATTAGCGTAATTTATTTAAGCATCTGTCATGGGTGTGTGCTGGTGTCCGTGAGAAAGATTATGACGCGGTTTGCAGCTTACTTTTTGGGCTGGAAGTGGTGTTTGTGAGGCCTTGCTGAATCCCATCTCTGGCACTCCTTACCACTTTCTGTATGGTCCATTTTTCCCCGGTAATCCTCTCCATTACACGTCATACACACCTCTGTCAACAAAGAAACAACAATTATTTTAACGTTTTTGGGTGTTTTTTTTCCTCTACTGAGAAATGCAAACAAAACCTATGACTTTTAGAAATAATTAAAGCACATAAACATTGATTAAACATTCAAGCACTTCTCAGTTTTTGCTTTATTTTATCAGAAAAATATTGCCAAGTAATGATGTTTTGCCTTACCCTCTGAACAATGTGGTATGCCACACTCCTCAGCACGTACGTTGGGGTCAGTGGTGTAGCACCATGGACCACCACGATCGTTGTTGGGATTCCGACAGAAGTTCTCCCTCAGGTCCTGCGTTGGGTACCTTTCTGGATTAAACCTGAAGGTGCACAGACAGACATTTGTGATAGTGTTAATTGACATTCTAAGCTGTATAAATAAATTTGCAGGAGAATTTGCACACATGGCTGTTCCAGGCACGATTTTAGGACCACACTGGCCTGCAAGTGCTCTCCGTAACAATCCAAATAAATTAAAAGGGGATCTTAATGAAGGTGTGAGCCTCTCTGTGAAATCCTAGCGTCCACAGGCTGAGAACATCACCTTTTACATTCTGGAATGTAAGTCAAGGCAGTCGTATGCAAACTAAGTCATCAATACGTCTTCCCTCTCCAGGTTTGAACCTTTTGCATGATCACATTACTGATTCCAACCATATCCAGACTTCCTCAAGTGTGAAGCAGCCTCACTGTCACAGCACAGTGACGACCAACAGGGCAGAATAAGGCCATGGTCCATTTGAAGCAGCCAAAGCAACTTCTTTGCTGGCAGCCTTTGAAGAAGTTTAAGCCTTAGTCTTCTCTGTCAACAGCTACACCGTATTATTGTGAATAAAACTCCTCGAAATAGCATCAAGCCAGTTTGAGCTAATGTGGCGTAACAAAGGGGGAGCAGCAAAGCATCCCTTTGCTAAATGGACAGTGTGCGAAATTTATCTTCTGACATTGTAGGATAATAAAATCCTGGCATGTCAACACCTCCTGGTCTATGCCGACCGCAAGACAGTGACGGATGACATAGGAGGAAGTTCAGGGAATGATCTGGAGGTAGGGGACTGATTTTGGCACAAAAAAAACAATAAAAACAAAGCAAGAGAAAGAGAGAATAATGAAAAAGAAGGACTTGATTATTTAACCTATGAGGAAAAATAAAAAGCACAAAAAAACAAACAGTAAAAAACAACCATCATCCCTTCAGCAACTTGTTCAAATGCTTGATTTCAGGGTCTTTTGGAAGTCGGCTTTTCTCTCCCCTCTTTGCCCCGGGGGGCTTACGCAAGATTTCTACAATAATGCACATCATCATTCAGTCCAGTGGAGGAAGTCAAAAAGAAAGGGGAGAGCGCATGGAAGAAAAAGGGGTAAAGACCCGCCAACCATAATCTGGTACCTACACGTCAAAATACAACAGGGTTAGATCCAACAGCAACTTTTCACTTATGCATGTAACTAAAGCAAAACACTTGCTCCAAAGCAGCGCTCTGCCTAGGGCCAAAGCTCACATCTGTTATGTGTAACACACAAGCTCAACAGGCTGCAGGTCTTTATCATAACACAGAATTCTTAATTTATAAATGGAATTACAAGTTTCCTCACTTTGCAAAAAGGTTGCATGTGGTAAGACTCAGAAAAAGGCCACAGCATGGGAGCAAGTTAGCCATAATGATGTTGTGCTAACAGATGTTGGCCAGTTATTCATCTCCTTGCCAAAGTCTGTTCCCATCGGAGCGCAGGCAGACACTGCACACACATGCTTCCCTCTCTGAGACAACTAAACATATTGGCTAGATTTTGGATATCACAAAAGACAAAATCTAGGCCGGAAGTTAGTGCTGCAAAATGTCCGGCAGTGGCTGCACCTGGTGGTGCTAACGTCATGCTTAAATACTGCAACATCCACCAAAGTGAAGTGTACAGAGATGAAATCAAAGGAGCTCAAGTTTGCATGAATGCTAATTCACTGAAGAGCCCATAATAGGAAAATTACATCTCTCTAAATAGGTCTCTAATAAGAGATTTACATGCTTTTCTCGTTTATAGCTCCTGTTTAGGCTCCCTCCAGAAAGTTCTAGTCTGCTCTTATTGGACAGCTGAAGCTCGTTACAAACTCCCCGAGCTTGCTAACTTTCAACTTGCTAAACTCTGTTTGGCGAAGGAGCTCAAAAGTCCTGGAATCATTTTCTCTTAAATATGATTCTGTCACAAAGAAATAGTTAGGTTGTAAAGCAATGATAGGCCATTTATTGCCATTAGCTTGTCTTTATACATTTCTGGACTCGGTTGCAGTTGGGGGTTGAACAATCCAAACCTTATGAATAGCATATTTCCCTCCATCAAAGGCAGTGCTGAATCATGGGATGAGATCATGACAATGCACATTAACAGAAAGAGAGATAAAAGAGGCAACAAAGAAGATTAATCAATTAAAATTCCATTGAGAGAGTTAGACAAGTAGTTTAACACCACTCTCTTAAGCCTCGTTTATGCTTTATGTTTAATACGCATAAACATAAGGATGGCGCCTTCTGTCTGGCTTCTTCATCCTTTATGTGCATACTTCAGTCTGTTTTTAGGGAGCTTACAGATGCGTACCCAGTTGTAGAAAACAGAGCTGTAATATCAGAAACCGTGAGGGCGGTGTTGAGCAGTTTAGCCTACGTACAAGCAGGGAAAAAAACAAAGAAGAAGAAGTTGCACTGTATTAATTATTATTTTGAAGATTCTGAATTTTCACCCTGATATTCCAACTGACCATTTGCCATTGAAAAGACAAATAAAATCTACAATAGTTAGAAAAGAAGAAGACAAAGTTTCACATCTAGGCCAAATTTTACAAAAATGTCCTGTTAAAAAAAAAGAAAAGAAAAAGACAGCCCTAGCATGCTCACTTCCTTTTTGTTATTAACCCACATCTTTACATCCTGACCTAACTAGCCAATTCAAAACTTTCTGATACACCACAGCTTTCAAGGCGCAGATATGAGAAGTAAATAAATAAATCACGTTTAACAGGTTAAAAAGACTAAACGGGGATAAATAAATTATTGCAATTTTATCCGTTATAATTTACATAATAAAAAACAGAATCCATTTTGTTCTGCACGCTTGGCCGGACATCACTTCCAAACTAAGCCAATAGGTGGAAGTCCCAATCCTGGAAGGGAACCCTTCTAAGAAATCCCTTCTTACCCTGCGGTGATCGGCCATGCATGAATATAATAGTTACCTGAAACTCAAACGGTGTGTGGTTCATTATGGTGGTAATTCTCACGCAGCGGGGTAGTCCCATGTTAGGTAACCCCACAGCGGTGATAAATCTCCCTTCAGCTAAGCTCTCTCTGACCCTTTGAAAGTTAAAACTTGCTGACAAGTGAGGACACTTGTATCTGAGAGGGGTACAGGGAACCATGTGTCAAATAAAGAATGATAAAGAATTCCTAAAGCTAACCACTGCTTCTGGAAAGTGATGACAGGATTGTGGGGGTTTATTGTGGGAGAGGAGAGGACCAACACAGCAATCTGTTTTAATTGTAATGGATCACTGACCCTGTATTTTCTCTCAATGTGCTTGTGGCTCTGTGAACTCAGCTGGATATCAGACAAAACATGACTTCAGTCTATAAATTTTTGCGCCTTCTTTCTTTCATTGTGTCTCCCATCTATTTTTCTCTCTGAAACTCCTCAAACCCTTGTTACTCCCTCTCCCAACTCCCCTCCTTGCCGCAGTTAAAATATCTTCTAACTAATGAGCACCACTAATGAGATGCTGGAAAAAGGCCCATCGCTGCAGAGTCACTGATCTCGCTTTGCTATAACGGAGAGAAAACATCTTTAGAATACACCTGATGGCCTCCAGTAAAGTGAAGAAGAAAAAAAAAAGGTCTCATTGGGGAGGACATCCCTGCATGTGTTGAAAGAAATCTGACTTAACTCTGGATAAACGTTCAACTGTCTCTGAGCCTCCACCTTCCCTTAACCCCCGAGGTGGAAGGGGATAAACTGAGCATCAATAAATCAACTGCTGAGGCCTGTTCAGTATCAGACACAGTGAAAAAGAGAAGGAGCATCCAGGAAGATCGTGGAAGTCTGAAGAAGACATGAGCTTTGAAGGCTGTCGGTTCAAGTCTACAGGAATTTGGCAAAGTAGCTAAATGATGACCACATTCTCCTTTGTGACTATATTGAGCAAGGCATTGCACCTCTTAACATGACCAGAAAAATGACTCAAAAGGCTTAATGGACTTAATACAAAACAAGCTAAATCTACATGTGAAAATCTTCTGGAAGGCTCCAGCTAAATCTCTTATGACAACCATCAGCTTTCCTTTATCTAAAGGAGATAAACAAACTACCTACATTTTTATGAATGAATCTTACTGGGATCAAACAGGATATATAAGAGCATAAAAATTATTAAATATTACTTAAATGACGCATTGAATGTTGACTTCAACTAGAAAAAAAAGGGACTTACGTGTGCTCATTGATGTTATTATCAGACCAAGCTTGGCAAGTGATGTTTGACTTTGTCCAAGATCTCCTCCCTCTGTAGTTGTCCTTGGTGCCGATGATACACTCCCTTATATAATCTAAATGTGAGCAAAGGCATGAAAACATCTGAAAAGCCTTGTTCTTATTCACGTTTTCCATGTGTACTCACTGTGTGCCAGTTTACACAACCTGTGTGTAATTAGGTGATTTGCTTTTTTCTGCCTAAACCAGCTCAAATATATTTTCCCATGTACGGTCAACAAGAGCAATTTCTTCTTCTTTTTTACAGCAAACATTTATTTATCTCTCAACTTGCATGTTATTCCCAAAACAGACGAGTCCACGAAGTTCATTAAATGTCACAGAGGGGCGCTTTTGTAAATTTTGCAGTAAATTCTAAAGTGCTAGATTCCACAGCTTGCGCTTGAGGAGAGCGCTTGCGTTCTAGCTGTAAACAATGACTTTCTTTTTTGTTTACACTCCACTTAAGCCTGCTACATGTTTACGCATGTGGGGTGATTAAACAGCAGGGCGTGAGGAGATTTGGTTGTTTTTATTGTGTCAACAGAGGAACCGAAGGTCTTAGAAACGGTGGAGCCAACATGTAAGTGTCACAATCCCCACAACAATTTGCCTGTTGTAGATCCATCTCTGTGCCTCACTGTTCTCATGAGAAAAACACTGAAATGCATAAAGGTTTCGCCTCTGAAAATGATAACATTTACCTTTTTTTTCATACAAAGTGAAGTTGATGTTGGCCAGCTTCTGCACACCGTTGGTGAAACGGTCAAAAGGGAGCAAGTGGCATTTCCTGTTGTGCCTTTGAAAGTTGAAGGCTCTGTGGAAGCAGTTGAAAGATGACCAAATGATAAATAACAAAAATATGTAAATACTATGAGAGACACGGAAGGAGAGGAGGAGTGAGGGGAAACCAAGTGGCTTCAGAGAAACACAGGAGGAGGAAATGTAGCTCACCTGCAGTTGAAGTTTTTCTTGACCTTTTTGCACCTTCGGGCGCACTGATCTTGTGAGATGTTGTTTCGTACCAGTGGGGTCTGAGGACAGTCTGTGCAAACCAGCATGTGGCTCTCTGTCTTTTCATACTTCTGTAACTGAGGCTTTCTACAGCAACCTAAGAGACATGAGGACACAACATGTGCATGCTTAATCTTAATGCTGCACTGTGGTTTTATGACTACTGTTTTATGTTTAAATAAATTTTATTGTTTTTTTAGAGCTACCTCTATGACCCCATTTTTTAATTGACCCTCAGGAACAAATAAAGTGGTTTGAATTGAACTAAATGAATTGTTCATGGCAGGCTAATCTCAAGTGGGAACTATGGTAGTATTGTAATTTCCTCCGGGATTAATAAAGTATTCTGATGATTCTGATAAACCTCATACTTGTGAGGTCATCATAAAAAAATCTGAATAAATAATAGCTGTTATCCAATCACTTGTTTAATAATAAACAAGTGACCACAAAGGAAAAGGCAACAAAAATGTCTGCCCTGGTTTGGGTAATTAACCCCAACTCTAAAGGATGTGCTATGATATCACACTGCATGAACAAATCTACAAATTTACAGTTGCATTGAATTTTTCAGTGTAGAAAAACACGATTTCAAAAAAGTTTGGATGATGTGGAAACTGTAAATAAAAATCTCGCAAACCTATATTTTTTTAGTCCCAATACAACATAAACAACATATCAGATGTTGAAACTGAGACACTTCACCATTTCATGGAAACTATGAGCTCATTTTGAATCTGGTAGCAGCAACACAAGTCGGAAGAGGTGCGACAAAATGCTGGAAAGGTAAACGGTAGAAATAAAAAAACAACTGAGCATCTGACAACTAATTGGTCTAGCTGGCAACAAGTCAGTTACATGACTCAGTATAACAGGAGCATTTTAGAGATGCAGAGCCTCTCAGATGTAAAGATGGGCAGAGGTTCATCAATCTGATATAAACTGTGTCTAAAAATTTGTGAACAAAAAAAAAATAGCTCATCAATAGTATTTAATATCAAAAGATTTAGAGAATCAGGGGGAATCTGTGCACAAAGGGGCAAGACCAACGGAAAACTAGATTCTTGTAATCTTAGGGCCATCAGCCAGCCTTAAAAGCTGACATGATTCACTACTGGAAATCAGTGCATGAACTCAGGAAGACTTCCAGAAATCACTGTCTGTAAACACAGTTCACCTCGAAATCTAGAAATGCAGGTTAAAGCTCCATCATGCAAAGAAGAAGAGATGCTCTGAAGCAAAGTGGAAACTGTTCTGTGGTCAAACGGATCAAAACTTGAAATTCTTTCTGGAAACCATGGACATAGTATCCTGCAGACTAAAGAGGAGAGGGAGCATCCAGCTTATAAGTGGACAGGTGAAAAGCTGCATCTCTGATGGTATGGGGCTGCATTAGTGCCTATGGCGTGGGCAGCTTTCACGTCTGTGAAGCTCCATCAATGCTAAAAAGTACCTGAAGGTTTTAGAGCAACATCTGCTCCCATCCAGACAACGTCTCTTTCAGGGAAGGTCTTGCAGGTTTCAGCAAGACAATGCTGAGCCACATCCTGCATCCATCGCAACAGCATGGCTTCACAGGAGAAGAGTCCTGCTGCTGAACTGGCCTGCTTGCAGTCCAGACCTTCACCAATACACATCTGGTGCATCATAAAACTAAATATCCAGTAACAAAACTGTTGAGCACCTAGAATCCTGCATCAGACCAGAATGGGACAACATTCATCTCCTAAAACTCCAGCAACTGGTCTCCTCACAAGATGTTTACAGACAGTTGTTAATTTAACTTTTATTTACTTTTTAACCAGCGTCCCAACATTTTTGGAATTGGAGTCGTATTTTTACTAACTTACATTTACTACAAGTATGGTTCATCCTTTCACACACATCCACCACATTGCCTTTACACACATCCACATGGGCGATGGATGCAAACTGGGATTAAGAATCGTCCAAGGACACTTCAGCATTGGGTAAACCGGAGCTACAGCCCCCTTTTCTTTTCTAATACCTTCCTTGTGCAGTTATTATTACTTACATATGAAAAAGTTCTTCCAGTCTGATGGTAGCATGCTTCCGCAACAAGAACCCAAGCCCAAATAAAGTTCAGAGCAATCTATTTTACCCCTGCTAAGGGGTAGTACTTCCCGAAAGGAGACGCTGTGATGCAGAAAAGCTGTGAGTACTTGCAGTATTTTATGTCTCAGGCTTTACAGATGCTCACACAATCTACTCAGTTTACTTCAAGTTTAGAATATTAGGCAGTTTTTGTTTTACAATCGCTGATCCCATTTAGAAAAGAGTAAAACTCAGTCAATGCCCGCAGGACTTTCATCTCCTTAATTAGTTTCTTCTCCTTTGCTTTACACTGAAGTTTGCATTATCGCCACATACCGGACTGGAGTGAATAAAAATTTGTTGCACACTTGCATGCAAAAAATTAAGACCCGGATTAAAATCATGCCACATCTTGACCTTTGGAAAGACTTCTCTAACACCCTTGATATATACTTATACTTTCCCATTAACTTTTATTTTTCGCAGGTTTTACAGTTTTTACCTCTCTGAACAAGCTACAGTTTTCTGTTCAAACTCTACATCCATCCAAACTTGACAAAAAAAGAAAGCCGTGCATCTGCCAAGACAGCAGGTAGCATATTTAATGTGTCAGAAAAAGAAAAGCAAGCGCCAAACGACAATGACAGCCAAGGAACAGAATGATGCCTGTCAACAAGCTGATATGCAGCAGTGCCTAAACTCCCCATTAAAAAAACACATCTCGCACTTTACTGCACTCAAAAATAGTCTAAAATCTGCTTTTTTTCTCCAGCAAAATTTCTACTTTGTGGTATCTGTAATGCAATCGTTTCAAGTTACTGCTAGTTGCCATGATTCCTGCAGAAAATGATTTTATAATCCAGCATTCAGGATTCTGTATGAGTCATTGAAAGTCCTGCTGTTTAACAATGCTGACTTTTAGTTTCTCTTTATTTTCGGCCACAAGGATGACTATATTAGCCTCTTCTGGAAAACTTTAACATCAATCAAAATTGCTACAAAACCATAAAGTTGAATGTATCAGATTTAATGCACACGCTCTCAGCTGTTGGAGGCCAACGCATGAGAAAATATACAGAATGTGTGGAAAACTGAACAGTCAAACTGTCAGCGGTAGAAAAGGACATGATATAATTCATCTTTGTGTTATTTATAGACCCTTGTTGAAAGCCATTTCTTTTGAAAAGATTACATCAAAAGAGGTCCACAGTTGCAAAGATGTGGCATAATAAGGGATCCAACTGGGTTCAAAAACAGGACAAAATCCTATTTCAAGTAAAGGTTCTCTGTGATATGAATAGTTTATTTTTATGCATGAAAAAAATCTTAAGAGCCCCATTTTCAGCTGGGTGGAGATCTTCTCTACCTGTAGTTTCAGGTGTTTTTTTTTCTGTTTTGATATAATAGCTTAAAGTTTAGAACTACAGGCAAGGAAATAAACCACTCAGGAAAATTTTATGCTACCGTAGAGCCACAGGTTCCTGTTCCAAGATCTAACACAAGATGCCTTATGTGTACTTAGGATATTGTAAACTGTGAAGCATTTAGAGGCTTCTCGTGGTCAAAAATGGTTTTTGGGGAGGACGTGTTATTAATGTTTGGGCTCCACTGGACCACATCTGGCACTCATCATAGTGTTGTTCCAGCCCTGATGTCTGGCCAGGCTGCTCAATTAGATTTCACTTAGTCTCTTCCTCTCCTTGCACTCAGACCCCTGCTATCTCCAAATATCTCCTAAGCATTTGCTAAAGCTGAGGATGGTGATAAAAGGTGCTCAGTGAGATGGGATTTAATGGGAGAAGGCAGGCATGTTAGAGGAACGGGCTTGAGTTTAGTTTGAAAAATGTGGATGGGAAAAGGTGGAAGACTCTGACCTCGCTAAGAAACTTCCTCTTCTCCCTTGAGCAAAGAAGCTGAAGTCAGCTGGATATGGTTTTAGTCATGGCTTCCTGGGTAACAATGCGTCAATAATCTTTATAAGATATATCAGCTTTCAATAGCACTGAGTAAAAACTGTATTACTTGAATAACAGGAAAGTAGCAGGTTAAAGGTGCGTCTCTGTCGGGGAATTAAGCAGACATTACATCTGCTTCAGGAGAGCGCAAAATGTGCTTGTGGGTCAAACAGCCAGATGTTGCCCCACCAACACACATTTTTCTCACATAGACACACACATTTTCTACCACTATACCAAATAAAAAAAGCACAAATACCTCAATCCTGGGTATGCATTTTACATTTTACTGTCTCCACCTCTGGGTGGAGAGGTCAGAGGTCAGTGTCAGCACCCCTGTAGGTGGTAACTGTGGATCCAGAGTTTTACTCGGTGACATGTCAGCGGAGCGGATGTGAGCTGGAATAACCTGTGAAGCCATCAGATAATCTACACTCCATAAAACTGCTGCATGAGACTCGTTTAGAGGCGATCAAATGGTCTCCCTAGGTTGCGGCTGCCAAATCACAGCATGTTAGGCATCCTCTCTGCAGCTGGCCTCATTCCAGCACATGCAGGAGTGTTTATTTATTACTTCAAGATCATGCCCTGAATAAAAGGTCAAAGGACAAAACTGTAGATGTAATGCAAAGCCATCGCTTTGAGAGTGATAGCATGGCATGTGTCCTTGTAATGAATAGTGTTATTAAACTGTTTAAGATTTTTTATTAAGAGAATATTTGTTTACTATTATACCTAATTTGACATAGCTGGAAATCAAGTGAAAAAGCAATCTATGGTGACGAATTGTAACATGTCACATTTTCACAGTGAAGACAGGAATTGTGAACTAACCCATTAAAAGTGTCATATTTGCAGTTAAAAATCTTATATTTTAAAAAGTAATCAAGTATTATTTAAAGCGTGCTGAAATGTGAGAGTCAGCATTTCTCCACTTTCTCTAACTTCTGTGAAGCGCGCGCAGATTAGAAACTGAACATCCACTGGAAGTCCAGCTCTAATAAATCTTACCTGTATCCAGAATCATCACCAAAACAACGACCAAAAATTGGGAAATCCATACGTTTGTCCTCATGGTTGGGTATAGACTGCGGGAGCAGGTTAAGATCCGGATAAAGTGAGTCACGGACACGGTGGTTGATTAAAGTCCAGAGAGACTGATGGTCTGCAGGAGACTCGATTTGCTCACACAGATGCCATTTTTTCAAGGAACCTCACGTCCTCGGTTCAACCTCCTTTTAACTGAAGTTTGTGCCTCACTCCAAGAGCGGCTCTTTTCGCTCCCATCAAGTTCCATGGAGAAAATACCGTGACTTCCGGTTATTTTCAGTATAAAACAGGAAGCAATGTATTAAATAAAATTACTTTTTATATTAAGTATATTGAAATCTAATGATATTTTGCAGTTGTCATTTACAGGGGCGGTTTTACTACATTTTTAAGTGGGGCCGGCAGAAAAACAGACTGGGAAAGGGTGATACATGTAAGAACTTAACTTTAATTTCTTTCTTTTTTTCTCTTAAAATAAGGGTGTAGATTTTTTAGAGATAGTAAACTGATCAATACAATACAATAAAAAAGTGAAGCAAAACTTGCAAAATCAAATTGCCAATATATATTTTTAAATTAATAATTGTTTATTTAGGATTATCCTGAATTGGATAGCTTTAATCACTGCTGCAGAAACGCTTGTATTTCATTGAATCAATATAAATTTTGCTCAGGGCACATTTTTTTTTAATTGTTATCAATATTGATAGCAATAAAAATATGCCTTGAACAAAATTCTAAGTTTTTATTTATTTATTTATTTTTTTTATATTTCAGTGTTTCTTTAGCATTACTGCCTGTTAAGATTTAAGTGGCTTTTCTTGGAGTGGCATCGGGCAGGCCAGTCTGATTTTATGAGTTGGCACACCCCTGTAGCCCAGCCCCTTGGCCCTTTCCCAAATCAACCTCATTTAACAAAACAATTATTTAGTTAGTTCTTTTTAAAATTTAGAAATGAAGTCATCCTTATGTTTGAAGAGACTATCAAATCGGCTGATCTGAACTAATTTAGAGCAGCAGAAATTTTGTTTCAGTGGAATTGATCATTAAGGTTTCATAAACAACTCTGAACTTGTTGACTTTTTCACAACTGCATGATGTTTAAATAACTTCTGAACTTTCGTTTTGGCACATCTGTAAATAGAAGAAACATGACCTGTTTTTATTTGTTGGCTAACCTTATGGTTGCATTGAGAGGACTTCTGTCCAAGAAAAAACACAGTGCGGCAGGTGATTGTGTTTTGCCTTTGGGGCACAAATAAAAGGATAAATAAATGAATTTAAAATACAGCTCTATGTTGGACTGGATCATCAAGCAACCACTTCAAACAGAACTTGAGTGTTCTGTCCTAACTCACCTTACTTTGGCTCAGCTGAAAAGGCAGATGTGAGTCTTTACATTGTGTGCCAAAGAGCACTTGGCGTAAAGAATTGATTGCATCCTCAGAGGATCAGCCGATTGCAAAATACCCAATGCAGCACAAGAAAAAGAGCAAAGACTTATTGTATTGAAACAACAAGCACAAAGCAGCTCAGTAGAGAGTTCTGAAAGACACAGACTCTTGCTAGCAGATACAAACTTGTGTTATCTGTCAGTTAATCAAGCGTGCACAAACAGCAGATCCATATTTTGGCCAACCTTTACTTTATATGTTTCTCCCAGTCCTTTTGATTGGACTGTTCGAGCTCAAACACATTGAATAGGAAGTACTGAAGCAAAAGGAAGCAAAAGATTCGATGCAATAGAATAATTATGAATATGATTTCTATTTATACAGTTATTATGATTTGGACTAATGTAGATCATATAACTTATTTGATTTGAGTGGATTATAATTAGTTTAATGTGTACTGGATTGAATAGGATAATAACTGAATTAGACTCCATCTTTAAAAGTACCTTGAAATGACTTTGTTGTGAATTGGTGCTATAAATAAAGCTAAATTAAACTGAATGTAAATCTTTACTCCAGCCTGGGATCATGAGCACTTTGAAAAAAGGTCTTTCCTCAGGATTTCCACCATATTCCTCCATCATCTATCATGACTAGTCTTGAAGGTCCTGTTGCAGCACAACATCTCCACACAATGATGTTGCCATCGCCATGTTTAATAGTGGGGTGGAGTTAATGAGATCAATTCAATGTCTCAATGTACTTTTGATGAGATCAGGCAGTTTTGTTTGTCATGTCTTAAGTGGCATTCATGTTTTTTTTTATTATTATTACAAATTACACTACAAAAAGAAAAAAAGAAATATAATTGTGTTGATCAGGCAAAATTTGCACTTTTAAAATGCACATTAGGCCTTGCTTGACAAAAATGTACAAAACTAAAGTTCTCAAAACTGGACTAACACATACAGATATTGCGATTGAATATCAAATGGCTCAAAAAGATATAAATAAATACATGTAAAGTTTTTAGCATGCAAACATACATGTCCTTGTGAAAACAGTATTAAAGATGCATTCCAATAAAGAGATTTGACTTCAGTCCTTGTCTGAAGACCCTTTCTTTTCCTTTTACCTCTTGGTATTGAAAACATCAGAGTATCTGCCTAAAAAGAAACCATATGAACAGATTTTATCCTCTTTTGTAAGTGCATATCATTACTTCCAAACTCCCAATACTGTAGCTTGCATTTGCATTTTTCTTTGATCCTTTTGTCAGGCAGCTAAACATGTCAGAAATTATGGTTAAAAAGCAGCCCATCACCGACGATACGCCAACTCATGGTCACCTAAAGCCTTTCCAGACTATTGCTTTGCTCTAGTAAAATCCTCATTTTATTACTGTAGCATCATTTGACAGTTACACCATTTTAGTCATCAAAATACTATACAATGAATTTGGTTATTACATGTTGGACATGCTTTAATTAATCAGTGGATTCCCTTCCTGTGCATGTGAACTAGGACGAGGACGGTGGTCTGAATCAATGGCCAGGTTGAACTCAAACTGAAGCTTGACTCCATTGCAGAAACTATGAGCCTGAAACCAGATTTAAAATTCTTCTTCTGCTCTATCTCCTCCGTTACTGTCATAATTGATGAACTGCCTGTCTGTGATTAATGTGGCCAAAAAAATGACAAACATGAGACTGAATTGCCCGCATCTGATTTATTGATGCATCGCTGTGCCAGATCATGAGACAGAATCTTTTTTTTTCAGAGGGTTCAGCTGTTCTCATGAAAGTGAAATCTTGACAAATCTGTCAGGGACTGAGGGAATATCTGTCCCGCTGTTTAAACAATCCTCAAAGGATGAAGAGATATGGGAGGAAATACAGTGCCAAGAGTCCAGTCATGGCATATTCCAAAGACACATTTGAGAATGACCTTGTAAAGTCTCAAGAACTGGACTGTTTGTGTTACAGGATATGAGGATACAATTGGAAAGAGTCCACTTCAGCACACAAACTTACCTTATCTTTATGGGAATGTTACACTGACACTGGAGTTTTAAAATACCATCAATGCAATAAGGTCACTACAAAGACAATTCACAGCACTACAAGCTGAGTATAAATCCCTGTTGGGATATTGTAAGACATGAAGTGTGTGTGTTTAGATGGGGCAGCTGGAAGTGATCCTATTTGGGTACTGAAGTACAGGACTTTTGTTGGGCTCTAACCCTTATTTGACAGGAAATCCACACTTCAGCCGTTAACGGGTGGTGGACTTAAAGCCCTCCAGAGAGCAGCAGAGAGAGAGAAAAAAAAAAAGGTTTGAGGTAAATGCCAGACACCCAGCTCTCCCTCATTAAGACGCGTGCAGGTCATTTCTGTTCTTTCTTTGGTCTCTTTTTTCCTACTTTTGGTCTGCATGCATGTGTGTGAGCAGAAGTGGACCAGCAGGTGTAGGGGTGAGGGTGTGTGTGCTCTGGAGGGGCTGCAGGCTGTGGCAGCAGGCACATAGCTGCACTGCTCACTGTACACACATCACACTCGCAACGTCAATCAGTGTCAATGCAGAGAAAAAATCCAGATGCTCTGAAAATCTGTCTCGGAGCAAATTTTTTAAAGCTTGGTACCTTTCGAATTACGCCTCGCCCTGTCCCATGTGCTTCACAAGCCTTAGGTAAATAAGTTAGGTTTGACAGCTGATTATGCATCTAGGGAGAGGATGTTGGAAGTGGAAGCACTCTTTCAAAACAGAGCAAAGCAATGGGAGTATAAACTTCCACAATTTATTTTATTAAGTCCAGGCTTTGTGCTGTGGATTCCAAACTGTCAATCATTTTGCAGCGTTGTTAATTCCAACATGAGAAGTTTGGTAGCTCTGTGATCCATAAGACTGATGGGTTATTTGATCTAACTTCTAGTTTAAGATATAATCAGTGTTACTGACATACATTTCATACCTACCAATAAAAACGGTGTCCAATTCTTGGAGAGCATAATCACAAGCTGTATTTTTTTTTTCTTTTATATTTTTAATCAGATAGATCCCAGATGACTTCCTGCTAACCCGTGATCAATGTAAATTCCAGAAGTCCAGCGAAATCAGATGGCTCCTGAGGGCTCCTGAGAACTGTAATGGCTGCATCATTACCATGATGGTAAATCCTCTTTTTTTTCTTTTTACAAAACTGAGGCAGAATTTGGCCGACATAACCAGGGAGCTGCAAAAACAATAAAGGTGAGTTTGATTCTGATCTCATCACATTGGTAATCATTTTTTGTTCTGTGCATTTAGAAAAAAGTAGAAACGTCGATGTCATCAGTCACATATCTAAACTCGTCTATCCCTGGATCCAATATTAGAATGATGTGGGATTGACAGCAACAAAATCTTCCTTTGAGCTAATCTGTGATCGACATCTTCTGTATGAGTATCTAGGGCATTAATATGATTTTCAAGAGCCACAAAATGTTGCTTGGATAATGTCAAGCTTAGATTCTGAAATACAAAAGAATATCTTGAGTGTCTAAATTTGTTTGGCAGCTGCCATATCCAGCTGACTTGGATTATTTGAGTTTTTGATCCCACGTTGCACTAAAACATACATGCACAAATATTCCTTTAACTGGCAAAGATGGGAACTTATAAATCAAAGCAAAATAATGTTAAACAGCAAGTATTAGCTCTAATGTAAGGCTGAAAACTAAACATGATAATTAAAAATACAGGCAATAAAAGTAAAGCTGCTTTTCATGCTGAAACTGGAATATTTGGCATTTTCTTTCCATGTTTTCAATGAAAGTCTGAATCTTTATTTTGCACACAAGAGACCAGTATTGAACAAATTTACTGCTTGAGTCGAGAGTGGCTTGAGTTGCTCTTTGCTGCAGGGATTGTATTGCTTTATCTTTCTCTTTGATGTTAAATTTAAGTCAGGCGGACTATTTGGCCAGATCTTAGAGTTCACATTTTTCTTTTTCAGAAACACCTGCGTAATTTTGGCCATTGCCTTTAGCTGGTTATCAAGCTGGAATATTTCCCTTCTTTGAAACCTCTGCAGACTTCTTGACAGGCTGTTTTTAAATGTCATATTACCAGCATCTTTTGGATACTTGCAGCTCCATATCACCATAGCCCCACCTCTGTGCCTAGCTGTCAGGACTGTGCATTCATTATTGTTATCCTGGCCAGGTTTACACCAGTTGGGTTGGCCCCTTTATGAACCAAACTAATGTACCTGGGTCTCTTTTGAGATGAGAATATGGTCCCAAAATTAATCAAGCTTCTTTTCATCTGTGTCAGAGTTTGTACGTTATTTGCTTCATGATGCTTGTATCAACATAGACATGTTATACATCCATAAAATCAGAAGAATGTCAGCTACAAGCTCAAGAAAAACAATTTCAGGGAAACCAAAGACAAATAACACCACAAACACTCAAAAAGGAAAATGTCAGTAAGAAGTGATTTAAGCGACTGAATGTGGCATGGTTGCTGGTGCCGGCCAAGTTGGTCGGAGTATTTTACAAACTTCTGATCTATTGGGATTTTCACACACAACTATTTCTAGGTTTTCAGAAAATGGTCTGAAAAAGAGAAAATATCCAGTGAACAGCAGTTGTTTGATGTCTTGTTGATGTCCGAGGTAAGGGGAGAATGGGCAGACTGGTTGGAGATGATAGAAAGGCAACGGGAAGTCAAATCAGCACTGGTTCCAACCAAGGTCTGCAGGAAGACCACACCAGGTGCCACTCCAGTCAGCTAAGAACAGGAAACAGAGGCTACAATTCACACACACTCACCAAAACTGGACAACAGAAGATGGAGAAATGTTTCCTGGTCTGATGAGTCTTCATTTCAGCTCCACATTCATGGTAGGATCAGAATGTGATGAAAACATCATGAAAACATGGATCCATCCTGTCTTGGATCAATGTTTCAGGCTGGTGATGGTGTAATAGTATGTAGTATATTTTCTTGTGACAATATGGGCCCCCTTGGTACTGATATACCATCATTTAACCACCGCAGCCTACCTGAGTATTGTTGCTGACCATGTCCATCCCTTTATGACCACAGTGTAGCATCTTCTGATGGCTACTTCCGGCATGATAATGCACCAAGAAAATACAAGTTTTGTCTACTTTGCTCAATGATCTCATATTTCGTCTGTACTTACTTTTGCTGCACTGACCCTGCGTTGGGGGTTTGGTGTTTAATTTTAATAGCTAATTAGAGGATTTCTGCATTCAACTGTTATATTTTATAAGGCTTCAGCTTTTTACCTCACTTTAGCTCTCTTTGTTCACACCCACGCATCTTTTTCATGTCTTGCCAGCCGCGTGAAGAGGTGTGGACAGGAGAAGTGAGGAGGCGGAGGAGGGAGACCCATGGAGATGAGCTGTGTTCATCATCAGGTGGAAAGAGGAGGAAAAGGAGTCTGACTTAGTCTGCCAACACATGTGATTTTAAGCTGATGTGCTTATCCAGCTGGCAGTTTTGAGGCTCTCATTGCTGACGTTTTAGGCACTTTGGAGACTGCAGTTCAAAGGGCTAAAATCACATAAAAAAAAAAAAATCAATGCATGACCTCGCACTGTGTCCCTGCAGAGTTCTTCGATGCAATCTTGTGTCAAATATTTTAATTTGCATTCCTTTTGGACACTTCTTACCACCAGTGTATTAGTGTTTATACCTTCATCTCCTTTTTTTCTGATTGTGGCAGATTTAACTTTTTAAGCCTAGGGGTGTGCACACCTTGACCCTTGGCAGTACCATTAACAGCACCGATCATCCTAAAAGCAAAACTTACCCATTTCCTTTTAATTACTTTACACCCCAGCTGCCCAACCAACACTCCCCCTGTCCTAGCTGCCCTCCATTCTTGCACATGAAGGAGGCTAATCACCGGTGTGATCTCCCTCTTTTCACCTCTGACCCCTCCAACACTAGAATAACAACCTCTATACCTACCCCCCAACCCCTCAACGCTTTCCCCCCAATTAGGAGTGTGCTTTTCCCCTTGCAGATGACAGATGAGAGGTCAAGGGGTTGTCAGACCCCCTTGCTAGTTTCTCCTCATGCCTACTAAGGGATGAAACAGGAGGACGTCCTTGCCTTGGGGAGTGACAAGGGAAAAGTTTTCTATATGGAAGTCATACTGACATAGACAAATGACTTGTCCGATCACTGGGCACAAGAGCACAAAGAGTGGGAAAGTTGGGCTGAGTTAGCAGATGGAGAGTCAGACCTGCTGGATGGATTTAGGGAGAAAAATTCGACGAGAGAATACTCAAGACTGAAAGGAAATAGATGAAAGAAAGTGAGAAAACCTCCAAAGACGATATGTCTGTACCTGAGGAGAAAAGACAACAGCTGTGAAAAGACTGACAGATTTTAGCATAAAGGGAGCAAGAGGTTGAAGAATAAGCAAACATATGAATTGAGGGATTAAATGATCAAAGAAAAACAATTGAAACAGATAACAGGGGAGGAAGAAGACAGATAAGGCAGCTTTTGCAGTGCTGAAATGCTGCAGTGAATCGTTCTCCTTCGCTGCAATAAAAAGCAGAGCTGCACTCCAATGAATCAAGGCGTTGGGGGCTTTCCTCTCTCTGTTGTGTGTTATGTCCACTGCTAATGGGCAGCAGATGTAGAGGTATTTCACAAGTGTGGCTTTGGAAAACATTCCCGCACATAAATCCAATTAGGCTGGACCCTGAACACAAGTTAGCTGGTGAGTCGGTTAGCACGACCGCCCAAACGCTCAACAGACACAGTTGACTAAATAATTAGATTTTTTTCAGCAGGTAGAGGAAGATGTAGACTTAATTATGCTTAAATACAGTCTAAGCTTAAGTAAACCAATGTTCTAATTCAGGATTTTGGATATTTGGGTTTGTCTGGTTTTGAAGCCGTGACGATTGATAAACTTTAACAGCTCAGTGTTTGCTGTCAGGGCTTTTCTTAATCTAGGCAGCCAAAAAAAGAAAATTAAACCGCACAAGAGAGGGAAGATCCTCTGAGAGACTGACGCAGGTTGCACGTAATAATAAGAGCTTTAAAAGGCAAAATCACACTTCTGGACTTGTATCAAGCCAAAATAGTATTTTTTTAATCTTTTTGGGAAAAGTCCCACTTCCTACTCAGAGGTGAAATAAAATAAACCACACAACAGCATGAACAGCACATCAAACAAAACATCATAAGAGAGCAAAGCTTCAATGTAATCGTGTTTCCTGTAGGGACATGTCTAACAAAACAGACAGATATTTGTGTCTGACAGCACAAAGCATCTTTCAGACATTTATATCCTGGCAGACTCAGGCATAGACTGTGCAGCTTGAATAGACATGGTCATTGTTTCATCACTTATTGGTTTGTAAACTCAAGTTCTGAAGACTTACTATTACTTTCTTAAACTTTTGAAGCTGAACATTACAAGATTAAACGCTAAGTCCCATCCTTGATATTTTACTTTGTGTAGGGCTATATTTAAAATTAAATTAAAATTAAAAGATTTGAAATCATCAATGAAGGCCAGAAACCTATTAAAAAAGTGTGTGTTTTTGCAACCTGTTCCAGTATTAGCTGGTCATCCGATAGAAAGGAGATAAAAGTTATTTATGTATTCGGTTGTAAGACAGAAGGCTGTAAGTTCGTCTGCTTGACATTTTATTTTCTTCGGCATCAACATTTAATAATCTTAAAAGCAAGACCAACAGCACAAATACAAAAGTTAATATATGCATCCACAAAGCTGAACACAGAACCAGTAGGAAGTAAATGTAGCACCATGCAGGAGCCTTAACTGTTTGCAAGCTGTTATGGTGCACTTAAGTTTACAACGATAATTGAGGCAAACTTAGCTCTTTCACATTATTTGCAGCGAGTATTAATAAAAAAAGCAAGAAGTTGACCACCGTTTACATGACCTGAGCACAAACACTATTTAAACAATTTCTACAACACATATAATCTGACCTGGAGTCAGCACTCTCCAGTGACTGCAGCCTACTGTGACTGGATCATGAGCTATTGTTTCTAGTGTGGCAGCTGCTGCATGCTTGTCTGGCACCTCATTCACTGCTAACTGGCTCCACGTGTGTACAAAAGGAAAGATCCAGATACATTACATGCGCTTTCTGCACACACACTCTGAGCTGCACATACTGCAGGCATAAATGCACATCTCGCCACACGCCACAGACAGACACACGTGCGTGCACATACACTCCTTAATCCCCTGCCTTTAGTGGCACAGCAGGAGTGCGGTGGTCTTGTGTGGCTTTATTAACTAGGGTGGGGCTGGGGAGGGAAGGTTGGGGGGAGGGAGGCAAGGGGAGGACAGAATAGGACGTGTGGGGAGTCCCGCCAGGTGCTAATAGATTTCCTGCAGCTTTAAAACATTTACTTGCACTGGTCCCATGAAGTGGAGTTGGGTTTCATCTGTGGCAAATTACCCAGACCGAGGTTTGACCTCCCTTTAACACACCCTCCCAAGACACACGCCTGTGACACAGTCAACAAGTTAGAAAAACCTGTGCACACATCTAGTTATTTCCGACTTGTATTCTTAGTGGTGACATACATGTTTTCTCTCTTTGAAGGAAGATCAACATTTTTAGAAATATGGCCCCCAAATTTACGGATTCAACATAATTTTATACATAATGACCAAAATTAGAGTGTCAGGCAAACAGAGTTAAACAAAAATTAAATATTATGAGGTTCTATTTTGTTTTTGCTTTAGGCAGCTTTGCTAACCCCAGCACTTATTATTACCACCGGATGTTTTTTCTCCGATTCCTGATACAACAATAAAACTGCTTGCTCCCTTTAGTAACATCTGTCCACAGTTCTTCTTTTTCGTTACGCCTTCGCATGCCCCTATAGTGGGTCGCAACACCCAGGTAAAAGTTTTGGCACCCTTATTGATTTAATATGTGCATACAACCCAACTGATGAAGTGAATGGCTCATTTCTTGAACAACCATGTCAGGACACATGTCATCCCGTGGCTGTGGAAAAGATGTTAATCTGTTTCAGAAGAGTCAAATCATTGGCATGCATCAAGCAGAGAAAACGTCTAAGGAGTTGCAGAGACCACTAAAACTGGGTTAAGAACTGTCCAATTCATTGTTAAAAACTAGAAGGACAGTGGGGAGCAATCGTCCTTGAGAAAGGTTCAAGTAGCATAAGACATAATTTTTTAAGGATTCAGGTGAGGTGGTACGGACCACCTTAGCTGAATCTTCAGGGCCAGCACAGAGAGCCTCCCTGGAAAGAAAGATGAGGATTTCCCTCGTGCCTTCTCAAGCAAAAGTTGGAAAAGTAGAAAAAACAAACAAAAGAACATTATGAAAGATGGTCTGAGTTGAGGAAAAGCCCATAAACAAGACATGAAAGCCATTAAAACGATTGTCATACTTATCAAAGGGTTGAGCAGCATAAGGGGTTCCCAAACCTTTGCTTTGGACCAGTTTCCTGCATTTATATTAGAAAAGTCAATTTGATGGAATTAAAGTAATTTAGCATTAAATATATTCAAAAACTTGTTTCTGTTGGTATCATGCCCTATTTTTGTCCACAGTTACTGAAATACTGACCAGAGGGGTCAAAACATTTGCAACATTAGAAAATAACAATAAGCCTATTAAGCTACAAACAACTGTTCATCTTATCATAGTATAAAGTTTAATAACAGAAAGGTATATGTTGTATATTTCCCTAAAGGTGCATTACACCCTCATTTCATGAGATTGAAGCTGAAGCTAGCCTTTCAATCTAGCTCTCAGAATAAACTTAAACCACACTAATTATGCATTAATTACCACATATTTGCACTTACTCTGCATGTAGTTATCTGAGTGCCACACACAGGCTCCCCACATGCCAACCCTTTGAAGTTTGCAGTGAGGGAGGTATGGCACTTTTTTGTTTTTATGCATGTAATTTTGTTTGTGTCTGTCTGTTCGTGCAAGTGGTGATGAGGGTTTTAAATGAGTCTGGAAGCCACTTTTGCTTGTGAATAATGAGTGTTTGAATATTAATATATGTGTGAGGATTTACAAATTCGTGTAGTCAACACTTGTACAGTTAGTGTGTGTTTGGGCTTGAAGAGACGTAATTATTTGCATTTAGCTCCGATTCTGAGATATAGCTATAGGGTAATTTACAGTGGATGAGACTTGGCGTGTCAGCGGATCATTAAGAGAGGCAACTCTACTTGTGCCAGACCGTAGTGCTTAATCACAGTACGTTGTTACAAATGGACCAAATGCTGACTCTCTATCCTGATCAGACACCTGGGGCTTGCAGCAGAGGAAATAACTCACACTCTGCCCTGACTGTTTATCTGTTATATAACTGAGCTGTATCTGATCTATCTGATATGAGTCTGTCTGTGTAACAGCTTGCCCCATAAAAGCCAACATGACTGCTTGTCTAGCTAAATGAATCATTGTTTGTGACTCTGAAGATAATTTTCTTAGTTTAGACTATCAGCCAATTAGTCTAACAATAGAGGCTGCAGGGGGAGATGTAGGCTCATTTTGCATGACTGATTCATAGTCTATGTGCCAGGTTGGCAAATCATTCTTTTCATAAAAAAAAGGGACTTACTCAAATTACATGCAGCAGATTTTTATTCATTTTCTTGTTGAGAGATCTAGTAATGTGGATATTTTTGGCTCAATTTCCTTAAGTTTGCTCTCATTACAACAGAAAAACCCATTCACATTTCCAAAACACAACGCTAATTCAATGAGAAATATCTAAAGTGTCCAAGAATGCATGAAATTTTTACATCAGTCTATAAGAAAGGCTGGATTTTTTTTCTTTTCCCATTTCACGCACCACCATTTTAAAAACTACATCTTGACAGCTTGTTTCTTTTTAACCTCCAGGTTAAAAAGTCTGCAAATCTTTGTAAGTGCTACTTTGTTTTCTCTCCTGCACTGTTCTCCACTCCTCTGAGATAAGGACTACTCATATTTCCAGTCAAGGACAGCTGATACAAAACCGTAGGTGATTCTGGTAATTCAAAAACCTCATCAAACTTCCGGTTCTGGTCACCACGTGGACCCCACGAAGGAGACTGCCCCACACCTGCGGTGGTTATTTTGCTGTTTTCCTGATGCAGCTGGGGCCTCCACTTGAACTTCACTTTCTCTGTGGCCAAAAAACATGAAAGGAACATGAAAAGCCAATGCTACCAGACTGCAGCAATTAAAACAAAGTGAGTACATTAATGACCAGCAGATGAATCACAAAGAAACAGAACTCCCAACAGGGATCCGGAGCGGTGCCGATTCAACAGAGCAGATAGAGGATATTTGGAATTAATGCTGTTTTGGAAATATGAGAATGAGGCTTTGACTTAGCAGTCAACACACTGGTTTTCCATGAAGTTCTTTCCTCCACCTGGATTTTAGATATGCTGTACTAAAGTTAAGCTGCTGCTAACCCAACTTTATATCACACAAAGCCATGCAATGAGCATGACATACCATAACATTTGAGTGCCCTTTTCTTTTCCCCTAAATCCCTCCTATTTACACTCATATATATC